>PVKB01001277.1:364194-449924 GCA_004027205.1 Ctenodactylus gundi | reverse complement strand
AGTCTGCAGCCTCTTCAGTAAAGATGTGACTTCTTCAGAGAACCTGAGTTTTCCCTGAAGGACTCAGGGTAAAAACGGCTGAACCTTGAAATAAGAAAAATGGCCACCTAGCCAAAGGAAGTCTCTGCTGTATTTGTCACAATATGTATTTTTAGATGCTGTAAAACTTTCAATAATTAACTTCCTAAAGAAAATTTAGTAATATTGCAAAGTACATGCCTGTTGTCAGAT
The DNA here is from genome assembly GCA_004027205.1 of Ctenodactylus gundi. Lineage (NCBI taxonomy): Eukaryota > Metazoa > Chordata > Mammalia > Rodentia > Ctenodactylidae > Ctenodactylus > Ctenodactylus gundi. The sequence continues at coordinate 449,693 of PVKB01001277.1, read as the reverse complement.
GGATAGGATTGTAACACATTTACACTGCGGAGTTTTACCCAGACGCTAAGAATGAGCCAACGCCAGCTGCTCCGCCAGCTCACTTGAGTGATTTCCATGGAGGTGTCTGATGGAAAACGTAAATGAAAAGGGCAAATACTATGACCTTGTATTCATAAAAAAAAAAGAAAATGCCTCTGTGTGTGTCTTCGTAGACTGTAGCAACAGATGGCTTTATAGATACAAGGTGCTGTAGGGCACAAGCCATATTATCACCTTTTGAGGGGGAGCAGAGGAAGTGTCATAGAGATGAGACAGGCAGAAAGGCAAAAACAAAAAAAAAAAGAAAAAGAAAAGAGAGAGAGAGGGAAAGAAAGAAGAGAGAAAAGCCTGTGTCCACAACAAAATTTAATACTGATCATTCCATTCATGTAAAATTCCACGTATCTATCTGTTCATCCATTCATCCATCTGTGAAAGAAATTAGATATGGGGTACAATATCTCCAAATTGGCAGGGAATACATGAAATCAAATGCATTGTTAAGTCAAAAGGTTTGTTGTAAATTAGTTAAATTAGTATATATATATATATATATATATATATATATATATATATACTGATAAAAGCAAAGAGAAGGTTTTTTTTTTAACACACATCAGGTTTTAAGAAATGTGCTTTACAGTCTGGGTACCTTAGTGACTTCGAGAGCTTGTTTCAAAATTAATAATAAAAACTGGGCTGAGAATGTAGCTGAGTGTGAAGGCCCTGAACTCAACCCCCAGTACCACACACAAAAAGCATGCCCAGTCGTGTGGTATGTTTGTTCTCCGAAATGGGTCACCAGGTTTTTGAGGCATGCGACAGTTATGCTCACTATCTAATCATCTTGCAAATAAAAAAGGAATGGCACAAGGTCCTGAAAGTTTGAGGGAGAAAAGATGCTGGAAGTTAACAAGGTAGAGTCCTGGTCCAACAGCTGATAGTCTTGCTTGCATGGGCTCCACCTGTTCTGAGGCTCTTCTCTGTTTTTTTTTCCTCTGATTTTGAGACAGGGTCTCACTCTGTAGACCAGGCTAGTCTTGAAGTCACTATGGAGCCCAGGCCATCCTCGAACTCACAGCAATCCTCCCGCCTCCACTGGGATTACAGGTGTGCACCACCATTCCTGGCTTATGTGGTACTGAGGAGTCGAACTCGGGGCCATGCCCTTGCTAGGCAATTGCTACAATAGTTATGCTATCCCTCTAGCCCCCTTGAAGCCATGTGTGGTTGTGCCAATCACAGAAAAAGCAGAAGTGCCTAAGAAACAAAACCTTGCATCAAACCGCTCCAGCCCTCTCAACTTGCCCCATGACTTTGTGAACCCGGGCTGCCAATTCGTTGGCCATTAGCTAGAACGGAAGCTAGTGCCAGGTGAGCCCTCTCAGCTGACCTTGAAGCGGTGGCTCACCAGGGGATTACGTACCAATCCTGACATCAGCTAGCATTTGGCAGACATTGAAAAAGAGCTCGGGAAGAGCTTACATTTTTGCAGAGGATTAGGATGCATCTGGAACATTCTTCCCGTGGTTAGATCCTACAAGGGGTGAGTGGTCAGTCTTCTCCAGCATCCACGAGTCTTCTAGGTTCTCTCTTTCATCTGAACTATTCACTCTCCTTTTTTTTTGTGATGACACCTAAGACAATGATTGCTGAGTGTATATATATATAGTCTATTTTGTATTAAGCACACAATGGAAACAAACTGGAAACATGTGTCTGGTCTTCATCCATGACATAAGTAGGGAGATGAGTGCAGTGAGTTGATTTGTTTTATCACTGGGTGAGGGTCTGTTTGGACTTCACATTCCATGCATGCAGCAGGTCGTGGAGGCCCTTCTGTCTAGGTGGCGCTGTATGATCAGCTTGGGCAAGTGGGTACCACTTCTTGGTTGGATGTGATTTCAAAAGCATTATGCACGGTGTGCCTGTCAAATTTATATATTGAAGATGCAATCCCTGATGTTTCAGAATGTCACTGTATGTGGACATAGGATGTTTAAAGACGTAATTGTGGTTAAATAAATGTCAGTGAGATCCCCGAGATGGGCCTTAATCCAATATTACTGGTGTCCTTATAAAAAAGAGATTAGGACATACATAAACACACACCCAGCACAGAGGAAAGACACAGGAAAAAGACATCATGTACAAGCCAAGGAGAGAAGGCTTAGGAAATACTTACTCTACCAAGCCTTGATTTGAAATTCCAGACTCCGGAGCAATGGGAAAATCACTCATCTATTTAAACCCCAACTCTGTCATTCATTCAGCACCCAGAGCGAGCTCCTGCTGCAGGGCTGCACTTTCTCTGCTCCCATCTCTCCCAGATTTCCTGGGGCAGCGGTGTGGCCTGAAAGGGGGCTGTGGGTATCTAGGGGAAATTTGGAAGCCTTGTTGAAGATGGTGAGTTTCTGGGTAATTCTGTGGAGTGGAACCCGCCCCGACGGTAACCAGGAATGTCCATTTAGGATCTTAAATATTTAAGAAAAAAATGTACCATGTGAAGCTATGAAGAGTTTTGAGATTTAGCCACGAGCTAGAGTGGCTTCTCTAAAGGGAGGCACCCTCAGGGTAGAGGAAGGGAGGCAGATGGCCACACCTGGAGGGAGAGGAGTCAGCAATGCCAATGTGAAGGGGAGGTCTCTTGAGCCACAGACATTCTGGGATATCCAGGAAAAGACGGATTAACATAGCCAGCATACCTCATTAGTTACCATCTGGTCCTGGGGGTGGGGAGGGTGGAGAGGAAGCAAACACTTAAAGCCACATGATGGCACTAAAAAGATACCATGATCTGGGGCTAAAAACTGAGGGCGAATGATTCTTATCTAGGAGGGTTCCATACTGATAAACAACAGCTGTGGCAGAAAATGCAAAAAAGTTCATGTTTATGTTGGCTTCCCCTGTCAGGACTTTTCATGCGGAGGGTACTCTGTGTAACATTTTTCTGACTAAGTTATTTAATAAGTTCCCAAAGCACCCGAGTCATTAAGAGGTGGGCGGTCTATCTCGATGGGTAAACAGCGGAATTTATCTGAGGTCCTCTTAGTTCCTGCTGTTAGAATGAGTTCCAAGTTCACAAAACTCATTCAAAGACAAAACTGGAAACGGCGCTTGGCTGTGAGTGGAGGATGTCTCATTCAAACTGGGAGCTCCAGCGTATGGTATCAGAGCATCAGACTGGGACAGGGCCCAGATCCAGGGTCATCCTCAGGCTCACACTGCCCTGCTGCCTTCCCAAGAAGGACTAACGTGAAAGCCCCCATGATTTCAAAGACACAATATTTCTTCTTGCCTGGCTCCTTCCTCCTCCCAAGTTCACAGGGAGATGGCGCTACCCTGTACGTTCGGTTAGGTAAGGCCACGTCCCTTGCTTTGGGGAATGAAATTCAAGCAACCATCCCTGACTTCAGGACTTCACGTCTGAGTAGAAGCATTTAGGAGCCAAAGTCTATCTTACCCTCCCTGCTAGGTGAGGACAGAGCCCACAAGTCATTGATATACAAAGCAACCCTCAATAACGCGCTAGCCCAGAGAGATACTGACTACGGTGGGGGCTGTGGATGATTCTACTGACAACAGACTTTGCAAGTGGTTTCTTTTTGTTCAGTTAGTCACTGAGATTTTATGCGGATTCATTTTTTTACTTCTTCAACTTCTCCATCCAGTTTAGGTGTCTCTGAATGCGCCCTGGGGCAAGGAACATTGCCCCGGTATCTTTTCTCCTCCTCTTCCTCAGATAGAGTATTTTTAGCAGGACGTAGAGGTGAATATCCGAAGGGTGATGTTTCCCAACTTCCCTCACAGGCAGCAAAGGGCTATGGAGCTGGTTTTCAGGGTGGTAGCCTGCTGTGTCCTAGATGAGAATGATTTCTTTCCTCCTCCTCCCCCGTCTCGCTGATTCAGGGAAACTAGGCATGCCCTCACTGCGTCCTGCCTCTCTTCTGAATGGAAAGGAAATGCCACTTCTAAGGTCTGACGTGTCTCCTCTCTTGGGGGCTTGCTTGTCTGTTCCAAGAGGCTCTGGATATCATCTGTGAGCTCCCCAGGGAAGATGTCCGGGGACAAGGAACTGAGGGCCACCTCTGTCCCTCGGCCAGAAAGGACCTGGGTTTTCAGTCTCAATTCTCACACAGCTAGCTCCTGCCGAAGACCATGCCTGGGTAAGCCTAAGCCCAGAGCAGGGCTCATGCCAGGTAAGGCTGATGGCTGGACTGTGACTTCATGAGAGACCAATGCCAGATGTCAACCATACCCAGATTCTGACCCCTCAGAAGCCGTGGAGGAATCCATGTTTGTTGTTTTAAACAGTTGAGTTTTGGAGATAGTGTGTTACACAAGAGAAGCCCACTGGCTGAAAAGATTTGCATAGAATTGGCATGAGAGATTTCTATCTTATGCCATTAAAGGGAAGGGGGACACACGGCAAATGGCTGGAATGTCGCTAAGCTGTGGCCATAAAGGAGACACCTGAATGCTGGCAGCGCTGCAAAGCAGAAGGAGCCTGATCCCTGGACAATTTGTGGAGCCGAACTGTTGCTGCAGCTTGTGAGAGAAATAAGGTCTCTCCAGTGTATGCCGCTGTGACCTTAGGTTTCTTGGTGAGGATGCTAAGCCTCCACCATGCTTGAAGCACTTACTTGAATTAATTGGATGGGATATGTCCAAGAAGCAAGTGTTCTGGGGCCAAAGTGCTTCAGAGAAGTCGGGACATTCGTATTACTGGGAGCTGATCAAGAGACTTGAAATCAGACACATAACTGCTGTCTGTCTTTGCAACGGCAGATGAGAGAAAATGTCTCACACATGACTGTCGGGAATAGGAATCCGGGAAAGGCCCTGTGGGAGAAATTTTGGGCAGCTCCACGGGCAGGCTGTGGACTTGAATTTTTAGTCACAAGAATTCTTTTTCAGATCATGCTAAACAGCTCCTTTAAAAAGAAGTATTCACATAGATCACATTTATACTGAAAACTCAGAAATGACATTTTTGAAAGAAGGTCGCAAGTGTGTAGCTGAACAGGAGTGGCTGCCGTCCACAGTAGCGGTGAGGATGCCTCCTGAACTGCCTGTGTGAAAGGTCAGCTCTGCCCTGCATGAAAAATGAGCTGAAAGTGTGCTCATTCACCACGAAGAGTTATGGGCTGCATGAGAGAGGGAACCTGCATTGGAACTGCGGCTATTTGCTTTTCTAATCCTCAAATTTAATGCTGTAAGTTTTGCAAATAGCTCACCTAGGACAGATGTAAAAACCATCATTGACATCGTGTGGTCCTAAGCCATCCAGGTCAACACTGCCAACGAGTGTCTTCTTTTCCGTTCCCATTTAACCCCCAATCCTGTGTATGCTGACCACGAAAACAGACTTACAAATACCTGAGGAGAAATCAACCTATCAGACACAAATAAAGAGGAATACACGGCACGGTTTGTCTTTTCTTGGATTGGAAGACATTCGTATAAAGTGCCATTTTCTCTAAATTCTTCTACTTAGTTCAATATAATCTCAGATAAACATCACAACAGAATTTGAGGAGACCTTCACTAAATCATTCTAATGTTGAGCTGGAAAATAAATATTTGAAAATGACTAAGGAATAGTTTTGAAGAGAATAAGAGAAGACTTGTCTTATACCAATGAAATATATTCTGACAGTAATAAAACAGGTACAGTAATAAAAACAGTGTGGTCCTGGCCCAGGAACAGACAGGTAGATTAATGGCCTGGAACAGAGCATCCAGAAATAGATCCACAAAGATTTGAGAAAGCAGTGAATAAGAAAGACACCACGTCAACTCAAAAATAAGGAAACAACCTAAAAGAAAAAAATTGGCATGGCATCGGAAGGGACGTTTCCCCAAAAGACCTGAAAATGGCAAACACACATGTGAAAGGGTGCTTGACAAAGTTAGCCACTGGGGACACGTAAGTGAAAACCGGAATAAAATATTATCTCATATTTGTTAGAATGAGCGAAGGAAAATAAAATCAAGCATGTAAACGGACCAGAGCAACAGAACACTGACATGCCCAGGATGACTGAGAGAATGAAGCAACTGGAACTCTTGTATGCTGCTGGTGACCATGCCAAGGGGCACAATTCCTTTGGAAAACAGTGATCGTGTGATGTGATTAGGTGATCCTATTCCTAGGCATTTACCCAAGAGAAGTGAAAAGGTGTGTTCACACACACACACACACACACACACACACACACACACACAGAGAAACCGTAGGCAAATATTCATAGCAACCTTGTTCACAATCACAAAAATCCAGAAAACATTCCCAATGCCCTTCAGCTAGTGAACAAGCAAACTGTGGTACAACAGAACCCTACCCAGCGCGGATGGTTCCCCTGTAGTACGCTAAGTGGAAGGAGTCTGGATGCTGACTGTCCCTCAAAGCCCGTGTGCTACAGGCTTGGTCCAACGGTGACACCATGGAGCAGTAGTAGAAAGTGTAGGAGATGGGACTCAGTGGGACCTTCTTGGGAGCATGCCCTTGACGGTCCCTGGGGGTTGTGGGGCCCTCACACCTTTTCCTTTCCCCTTTACTCCCTGGCCACAGGTGAGTAGTTTGCCACCTGACCTTCACCATTCCTTTCTGGCACCCCGACAAGAAGCTGAAAATATGGGCTCACCCAAGCATGGACTACGGGAACCTCCGACACTGAAAGCAAAATAAACTTTTGTCTCTATACATTTATTCTGTGAGGTATTTCGTTATAGTTACATGAAGCAGACCAACACAGGAGCCATACCTAAAAGCTGCATATCAAGTCATTTCACTTTTATAATAGTCTAAAAAAGCCGAAGCTCTAAGGATGGAAAAGAGATTATTGGGTTGTCCTAGGCTGGGAATGCGGTAGAAATTAGCTGCAGATGATGTAGGAGAGGTAATTTGAAAGTAATTTTTGACAGTTCTGTACCTTGTTTGTAGCAGTGGTTACATGGCTATCCTTGTGCCAAAACTCTATGGGAATTTAATTCAGTGGGCAGATCACTCGCCTAGTATGTGTGAGACCCTGAGTCCGATCCTGAAAACACCATGAAAGCAAAACTCTACACACCAAAAGTGAATTTTTCTGAATATAAAATGTAAAAGAAATTGAAAAAGATAACGTATCTTTGAGTCAAAAAATTGGTTACCTGACTAATTTTTCACAAATGTGGGTGTAGTAATGTCTAGAGACTTCAGTGAAGATAGAGGTAGATCTTACTTTAGACTTCACATGAAAATAAAGTCTAGATGGATTGAGAATTTAATCACAGTTCAAAGAAAAATAATGATGAATTGAGTTATAGGCCTAATTAGCTTTGATCGGAAATTCACATATCAGGGAAGCCTCCACTCTACAAAAGGGAGTGAGAACTTGTCATGGACAATGGAAAAGCAATGGGTTTTGTTAAGTGGGAGCTTGAAATTAGGATCGATGGACACAAAGGCTGACTGGCTGACATTAGACGTCAGGTTGTTTCAGGTCACTTTGTTTGTTTGTTTGTTTCTTAAGGTGAAGGCAGAGGAATTTTCTTCCTTATCCTAACTTTGGTAAATTAGAATCCTCCTTTTTGGGGAAAAAACATACTGTTTTGGAGTCTGTCTTAGTTACTTTTTCATTGCTGTGACTCAATATCCAACATCCAATAATTTAGGGGAGGAAAGGTTTATTTTTCACTCACAGTTTCAGAAGGTCACGGTCCATTCAGGGGCGGCCAGCAGCCATGGAAGCGCATGGCAGCGACAGATGTGGAGGTGGCTTCTCACAACATCACACACAGGAAGCCAAGTCAAGGCAAGTTGGGACTCGTCCTCCAAGGAAGGCAGGAAGCAGCTTATATGTCCTTCCAGGTCTCCTCCCAGTGACCAGCCCCTCCTGGATCCAAGTGTAGAAGGTGTGGTAAGCCCCCACTACATGCCTGTAATCCAATTTACATGGCTATAATCCAATTTACACACCTGTAATCCACCCCGCGAGACTAGGTCCCAATCTCCCAACAGCACATGGTTCCATAGACAATCTATAACATTCAAATACATGAGACTTTTGGGGGACATTCCAGATCCAAATCACAATAGGATCTAACTGCTTCCCGATAGGTTCTATCTGATTGTGTGGCACAGACACGACAGACTCCACTTTCGTTTGCTAGCGCTGCTGAGGCCAGTGCAGAAGCCTTGGTGAAAACAGTGGCCTCCTGTCATTTTTATTTAATGCTTCAAATGTAGATTTTACAAAATTTTGTAAGGAAACATGTATGGATACTCTTATAATCCTCGTTGGGAGAAATCTTTCAAATAAGCAGTGTTGGAAATCCACAATTCCTTGGATACAAGTAGAAAACGATTGTGTAATAAATAAAACAAGCATGTTGAAAACTAGATTGGGAAAAATGTTTGCAACTCATATGGTCAAGATGAATTTTCTTATTTAGCATAGAATTCACCAAAAAACCTAAAAGAAATCCAAATGAAAATTTGGAAAGAACTCTGAGTAATCAACTTATAAATTAACCAATGAACACCTCATTAATTATTGAAGACAGAAATGGGAGTAGCAGCTAATCCCTTTGGGTGTGTTAGATTGACATAGATTGTACTGGCCTCTGTCTTTTATTCTTGTTTTGAGATAAAGTCTTGATCTGTAGCCCAGGCTGGTCCTGAACTCGCTCATGATGGAGTCCAGACTCACGGCAATCATCCTGTATCAGCCTCCCTAATGCTGGGATTATAGCATGTGCCACCATGCCCAGCTTATCTGGTGCTGGGGAATTGAACTCTGGTACTTAGAGCTTGCTAGGCAAGCGCTTTAACCGCTGTACCATTCCCCCAGCCCTTCTGCCTGTCCTTTTAAGTTGAGTAGGTTTGGTATTGTATACTTGGGTCTACTGTATATTTGGTGCATTTACTTTTACAAATGTTACCTCTTCCTGCTAAATTTTTCCATTTTCGCATACTTTTGTTCCATTTACCAATATTCTTTGTCTGTTCCGGTAAGTTTTGGGTTGAAGTCTACTTTGTCAGAAATTACAGTAGCCATTCCTACGCGCCCTGGGCTCTGGCTGCCTGGAGCGTCATTTTTCTGACTTAATCCTTCCACTTTCAGTTTGGGTTTTTCCTTGTGGATGAAGTGTGTCTCCTGCAGGCAGCAGTTAGTGGGGCTTTTCGTCCAACTTGCCAACCCATGGTTGGTTGTTGATTGGGGAATTAAGATCACTTACTTTGAGTGTTATTATTAAATAAGTATTTTTTGATTCTGTCACTGTATCATTTTATCAAGGACGATTCCTTTATCTTTCGCCTTCTGCTTAGACCGTGGAGTATGATTCAGCCAAACAGAAGGATAAATGTGAGTCATCTGCCTGAAAGTGGATGGAACTTGATGCCATCCCATGGTTTCTTTTCTACGAGAAAACCAAGGTATGAAGAGTTTTAAAAAGGGAGAGATGGTCGGAAACATAGATATGGATTCAGAGATGTGAAATTACACATGTATACGCACCTGCTTCCCAAAATGAGTATAATTATTATGTATCGGACATCAACCGGTAAATACATTTGAAGACAACTAGACTTACGTAGAGCAAAGAGATGGACGGGTTTGAGCGAGGACGGTCCATGAGCAGTGTGTAAGAGTGCCAAGTGGGCCAGCCAGCGTGTTGGCCAACGTCCATGCTTCATGCCTCACTCCCCTGAGAAGTCACAACACATCTAAAGATTTTGAAGGCCACTTAGTGAAGCAAGTACGTCAAAACTTCTCGCTGAAGAAAAAACTGCCGCCAAAACCTTTTGCTGTGCTCGTTTTGGGAGATTTTTAAAGGCTCGTGTTCTCTGTGATCTCCAGGGGGTGGAATATAAGAGGCAGAGCTTCTCGGAATGATGGGACAAGTGGTGACCCATCTCCCTTGCTCCTCTTGTTCCCCCCCAAATGGGTCGTCTCGAGGTCATCAAGAGGTCCCCGGCAGAATGGTAATTAAAATGTTAATGAAGGCCACATGGGGGATGGTGGGATTTTCCCCTCACTTTTCTGGACTCTTCTTCTGCATTGCTGGAATTCTTTAAACAATGAACATGGGTCATTCTAATAAAGAATAATACATCTGTTTGCAGAAGGAAGGGAAAGGATCCAATGTTATAAAGAAGAGTAACTTAAAACTTCACGGTAAAGCAAACCTTTTTGTAAGCCAGCTTGCTACAAAGACCAGGGCCTCGGGTAGAAGAGACATTCAAAATATTTGGCTAAGAGGCTCTCAGGCAATAGGCAGAGGTGTGAGCCCTGGCCATGCCTATCCGCTTTGTGATTGGCCGCACAATTCAACCTCCTTAAGCCCGAGCTTCCTCACCTTTTAAAAAAGAGATAATTGTAACTCACCTGGCCTGACTACCCACAAATGGTTGCAGAGGCCGTCAGTGCCGAGGGACCTGGCTTCCGTCCCTGATGTCCTTCTAGAAAGATTTCTTTGATTGCCTGGAAGAATTTGAGATTCAGTAACTTTCCTCATGGCTGCTAAGTGAGGGAACAGGCATCTAAGTTGGAGGTAGAGGATCCACCCTTTCTGGGGACTGCCCGCCTGTACACAAGGGTATTTAGACCTTTGCTCCTCACACGGCAGGCTGTGCCTCAGATCAGGGCAGCCTGTATGTTCAGCTTCCCGGCAAGCACGTCTGTGCCTTCTCTCATTGCAGATTAGTTCTCACTTTCTTACGATAACGGAAATAGACGGCGTTTATTCCTTTACATCTGGGTTCTTCCAACCTGTAAGATTATTTGGTGATTTATCCATGGGGCAGTCTATATTCAGTTCTTCTTCTGCTCTTCATTGCTGTATAGTATTCTGTGGCGTGATCAAATGACACTTCATGTAATCCACCTGTTTTAGCCACTGGGACTCAAAACGTGACACCCAGACTCAAAGGAGCAGAGGCAACTGTTTACCTTTGGGTGGGCTGGGGGGGGGGGGACTCTAAATAAAGCTGTTGAGTGCCTTTTCATTCTTTATGTGCAATACTTATGTGCTCTTTGAGAAAACACCTACTTATATCTTCAAATCATTTTTAAAATTTTGCTTTGAAAAAGTATTATTACTGAGTTCTGAGAATTCTTTACATAGTCAGGATACAAGTCTTTATCAGCTATAGGATTTGTAAATACTTCCCTTCAGTCTGTGATTTGTCTTCTCATTTTTACCAAAGTGCTTTTGTCAGTAGTGGTGGTGGGTTTTTTTTCTTGACTAGTAAGAGCTTTGCTGAGTTCTCACAATGTGCCACAAGCTGTGCATTCTACGTGCTTTTGAGGATGATGTCCCTTTACCAAAACACTATGGGAAGGCCCTCTTGCTACTCATATTTTAATTGGTGCTTTCGACACAATGGTTTTTGAAGAGCAAAAATTTATAGTTTTGATAAAACGGGTTTGATTTGATCTTTCCTGGATCGTGGTTTTGGTATTGGTCTTAGGACGCAAACCTACATCTTGGATCAAAAGGCCGTACACTTTCTGTCACCCCACGTTGTACCCGTGAATTTGCCAGTGGCTCTTGGTGGAGCCTCCACCAAGTGCTGGGCCCCGAGGAGCCCATCCCAGCAGGTGAGACGGTGGCAGTGCCCTGACAGAAGAGTGAAGCAGAGACGGTTGCCTGGAGTTGTGGAGGGGACAACTGGGGCGTCTGCCTGTAGGTGTGCTGTGGATTCCCCCAAGAATAGCAGGGGGTCAAGGTCAGGAAGGTGAGGCAGGGAAGTGGGTGTGGTGTTGGGAACAGCTCCTGCTTATCCCAGTCAGTGAAACAAGGGCTGGATTTCCCATGAGTGTGCTAAGAAACCATGGGTGGGCCTCGAGCAGGCACATGCGATGCGCTGGAGAACAGAGGAACTGGGAGGTCAGAAGAGTTTTTTGCCAGAACCCAGGCAAGAGAAAATGGTGCTGAAATTTTGGCCCCATTTTGAAGATAAAACATTTCTTGGTTTAGATGGAGGCAGAGAGAGAGAGAGAGAGAGAGAGAGAGAGAGAGAGAGAGAGAGAGAAGTCAAAGGTGAGCTGGGAGCTTTAGTTCTCAGCTAGCTAAAGGGCAGAGTTGATATGTTGCAGGGGTGAGGAGGGAATCAAGCTTTGCAAAGGACCAGGAGTTAATTTTAGTTATGTTACACATGAGGTTGACCAGAGAGCCTAGGTTTGACGTTGTAGTCTGGGAGAGAGCTATGAGCTTTGGCAATCACCACTAAAGAATGGCACTTAAAGCCAGGAGCCGGAGGAGACTCATTCCCCTCCCCCCAGGCTCACGTCTGGAGGCATCTGGGGAAAAACTCTGACCCCGATGCTCCCCAGTACTTATAATTTAGGAAGAAGAAGTAGCAGTAGACCCCAGGTGAGAGAGATGGTTAGGGGGGAGGAGAACCAGAAAAGGTGGCATCCTGGAGCCAGGGCTGAGAGCGTTCCGGAAGGGAGCAGCTTGAGAGCTGTGTCAGGTGGGTGAGGACACAAGGCCGGACGCGTGGATGGGAGCCAAGCCTGGGCTGCCTGGGAACGCAGACTGGCTGCAGTGAGTTCAAAAGAAGCGGGCGCAGAGACTGGGAACAGAGGTGAGCCGAGCATGGGGACAGCAGTCAGCGTAACACGTGGGGCAGGAGGACAGAGCGGCCTGGCTTTTTAAGATGGAAGTGACAGCATGGGTGTACATTGCTGGGGACAATTTCACAAAGAGAGGATCAGAGACCCAAACCTCAGCCTTGACATGAGGTCCCCCGTGTTCCCTGTGCTGTCTGCCTGACGCTGGAGTTATGGGACTTTTAAGGTTTATCCCAATCTGTGCCCACTTCTCTAGTTCCAACAAACATGGCAATGTTCACGTAAGAATCCCGAGGAAACGTGGGGACACAAACTCACCTCCAGTAACAGGGTCTTTCTGCACCTCTCCACTTGGTGACCCCCGCGTCGAGGTCCTAGGAGACCAAGCCCACCTTGAGTCCAACATCTTTACTTCTCAAGGGAGTAATTTTCTCAATTGCTGAAAAATAAATCACCAGGGGACCAACTTAAGCCAAGGATCGAATCCTGCACATTTCATTCCCAAGAGGAGGCGTGGGTCTGCTGTGGGTGTGGGTTCCTCTCGTATCTCTTGAAGTGCCGGTGAAACAGATGATCCTCTCTCTCTCTCTCTCTCTCTCTCTCTCTCTCTCTCTCTCTCTCTGAGTGTGTGTGTGTGTGTGTGTGTTGGCAACTGAACCCAGGTCTCCGCATTTGGGGCAAGCCCTCTATTACCCAGCTATACCCCTTACACCAAAGACTCACTTTCAAGCTACCTTTGCTTGATGGACGCTTTGATATGGACAGGCTTGTCTGAGGTATCCGACACTTCCAAAACAAACGTCCACCCAGGGATTTAAAGCAAAGCACCCACAGCCAATAGCAGCAGCCCAGGGTCTGACGGAGACCCCTGGGAACACAGCCTAATAAAATCGGGAAGCGACCCTATTGGACCTTACGCTGATGAGGCGGGGGCGGCAGTGTTTGTTTCTTGGCTGAGAGCTTCACTTCGTGGACTGGGCTAATGCTGACGTTTGCTTCTTCATGTAGCCAGGACCGAGTTTTCGTGCAGTCCGCCTCAGTGAGAGTTTCCAGTGTGAGACAAACGATCAGTGTGACCCAACCCGCTCCTGAATTCCAGAAGGCATTTTCGTCCTAAGAGGAAAGTCAAGGCAACGTGATGACGTGGTTTTGTCCAGAGTATCTAGCTTGCCAAGATGAGATGATCCTCTGAGGACTCTTTTTGAAAACACCAGGCCCTTGCCAGGTACTGAGCTGAACGCAGCCTAGGAGAGAAAGGAACGTTTGCTCCGAGGAACCTCACGTCATATAAGCTTTGTCCATAAGGTGGCGATGTTGTGCCACTAAAGAAAGCCATCACTCTTTAAAAAAAACTCCAGGAACAAGTTTGTCTAAAATCACCCTTTTCCCTGTCACCGGCCTCGAGCTTTCCATAGAGCTGGAAGGCTGTTTTCCCACCTGTCCTGGGCAGGCACCGGCCTTCCTCCCAACGCTGGCACTGCCCCGCTATTCGCAAGGCGACACCTTCCTACCATTGTCCGGTGTCTTCGCTGCCCTCCTGTTCCTGAGGCTGATCTTGTCTATCAGCCCTCTCTAGAGGATTAATTCTGGAGCGTCAGGGTGAACAGGACGGACTCCCCTGCCCTCGGGGCCACCTGATACAGATGTCCCATGACCTCAGGTGCTCCACCAGGATGGGTCCACTCCACAGACACAAATGTCTTCTTTTATTTATTTCTTTTCTGTATTGCCATTAAAAACTTATACAAAGAATTTACCGTCTTCACCACTTCTAAGCGCACAGGCCGGTGGGACTGGGTTGTCTGTTGTTGTGCAATCACCGTCGCTACCCGCGTCCAAAACCTTTTCATCTTCCCAGACTGAAACTCTGTCCTCACAGAGACGCAGTTCTCTGTGTCCTGCCCCCAGCTCCTAGAAAATCCTTTCTATGTTCTGTCTCTGTGAGTCGGGACATTCTACATACCACACATAGGTGATGTCATGTAATTTCCGTCCTCTTGTGGCTGATTTAGTTCACCGAACACGTCCGAATTTCCTTCCTTTTTGAGGTCAAATAATATTCCACTATGTGGCGGGACATTTTGTTCCTCTATTTGTGGATGGGCACTTGGGTTGCTTCCAAGCCTTGGCTGTCATAAACAGTGCTGCCAGGAACACAGGTGTACAGCTTTGTGGGAGACCCCGCTTTGGGTCCTGGTGGGCACACACCCTGAAGCACCATAGGGCGCTCCTGTTTAATCTCCTAACTCCCGCTGTGGCCGCCCCATTTGACATCCTACCAGCAGCAAACCAAGGGTGCAGAGCCAAGCCTGGGAAGGAAGGACGCCTGCTAGCCCAGCTGCAAAGGCCTGCGGTTCTAGTAGTCTGAGAGGCTGAGACAGGAAGGACGTAAGTTGTAGCCCGGCCTGGGTGCTTAGTGACTCAGTGAGACCCTGTCTGAAACTCAAGAACTAAAAGAAAGAGCTGGGTTGCAACTCAGTGTGAAAGTCCTGGGTCACCACTAAAGAAAAAGGAATAAAGAACTTGAAAATGTTAGCTTATTGAAATTCATTTTCCCCCATTGTAGGAATTCTATGGGATAAAATAATTGTGTGTTCTCACATGGGGACCGAGTGCGTTGGGTGAATACTGCCCCGTGACTGTGGCTTCATCCACTGTCCCCCCAAGGCACCAAGGTCACTCAGTCTTGGAGAGTTCTGTCTGCTAGTGTCATGATTAGGAGCCTCCGAGGTAGCATCAAACAACCCAGTATCTTAAAATAAGACCAACCAGGCTTGGTGCACGGGAGGCATGTCATTAACTGGCACAGCTACTCTACAAGGGACACGACGATCATAGATCCAAACACTTAAGGCACTAGAAGTTCGGTAACATACCCAAGGTCGCACAGCTCTCCGGGACCAGACGGGCACCTGCACCCAAAGCGCGACTTTAAGTAAAATATTGGTCCTTCGCCACCGTTCCTTAAAGCTTCTAAAGGAAAACTAAGAATCTAACCTGATTTCCCCCATTCTAATTTAATCCCCAGGCCGGCTATACTGAATCCGGCCGCGGAACGGCACCACCACCAGATGGCAGTCCGGGCCCCAGGTCGGCTTCCCGCCCGGGGCTGCGCCGAGGTCTGCGCGGGGTCCTGACACGCCACAGACCGGGTCCGGCGTCTTAGCAGGGAGGGTCCCCCAGATCGCCAAGGCAAACACGCTGGGGCCTCCGCGGCCAGCTCGGCCTCTGCTTCGCGCCCAGGGGGGAGGCAGCGAAACGCGAGGCGCGCACACCCCAAAAGCGGGGAGGAGTGTGGCAACGCAGAAAGCCCTTCTCCCAGGCGCGAGGGCGTCTGTGATCCACGGAAGACCCGCGAGGGGGAGGCGTCCCCCACCCCGGGGGCGCGGGGGGAGCGAGAGAAAGGCACGCAGTGATCGACGGGACTTTTGGGTTCCATTGTGGCGCACAAAAGGATTCCCAGAACAGTCATCCCCCAACTTGCAAGCAGAGTCCTTCCGCAGGGGGCTACAGTAGTCCCTGTGGATTTTGGGGTCCTCAGGAGCTTCTGGAGCCATGCCCCACGGACACCGAGGGACAGCTGTGTTGTGGTTTAAGCCGCCTGGCATCAGTGCCAAGAGAGCTTCTTGTTAAAGACACCGACCACCTCCCTGGTGGCAGCGCAAGTCCTTGCCTCTTCTCTGTCCTGTCTGTTTCTGACTCCCTAACCTTTCCCCCTCTCCAGCCCTGTCCCCCTGCGCATCTCCTGTTCCTAGAACACAGGCACCCCAATTCCCGGGGTCATGCCCTGCCCTGGGCTTCTGTCTTTCTCTGAGCATCCTCCTCCTGGACTGGCACCGGCACCTTTTCAGGTCTCTGCCCTAAGGTCACCTCCCCCAGAAGCCTAACCTGACCCCATGCAAAACACCTGTTCTCCCCCCCCCCCAGCCCTTCTTCTGTGTTTACCTTGTACCCACTGCGTGGTCATAATTAAACGAACCCTAAGACCTGCACGACACTCAGGCCAGTCAGGCACTTTTAAAGGCTTCATTACCTTCGCACAAAAAATCAAACTAAGACAAATATTTACAGATGAGGAAACTGAGGCACAGATAGGCTCAGAAAGTTGCCCATAGGAGCACAGCTACTGAACGGCAGAATCGCTGTTTAAACTCGTAGATGAACTCATAGTAGGTTCTCAAGAAATAACTTGTCAAATACAAACCCCAAATGTCTTCATCCCCCTTCAGAGGAGCTTCCGTGGCACAGGGGCAGCTGCTGCGGAGTGAGCCCCGCTAATAACTCATCTTGTATCACTTGTAGAAAGGAAATTCCTCCACCAGTTACTGGCATTATAATTTACTTTCCTTTATCATTTTATAAAATTGAAATTCAGGAAACTTTGCAGGGTCCAGAATAAATACACAAAATATTCTATATTTCTATGTAACAAGCTGAAAATGAGATTAATGAAACAAATTTATGAACGTGAATATGAATTTTGTGAAATAGTTATGTGAATGTCAAGAAAAACAAAGTGTCTCAGAATAAATTTAATAATTCTTCAGTACTAGGGATTGAACCCAGGGCCTTTGCACTGACCTCCATCCTCTACCTACCTATCTATCTATCTGTCTATCTATGTATGTAAAGGATCTCCCTAGATTGAGAAACTGCACAGGTGGGACTCTCTCTTGTGACCCTCCCTCCTCAGTCTCCAAGATGACTAGAATTATAGGTGCACACAAATGTTCCTGGCTAAACGTGCAAAGCTTTTACTTTTAAAACTATAACATATGACTGAAAAAAGGTAAGAACCTAGAGATCACCAAAGAAATGGAAGCTATTACATGTTAGGCATTAGAAGACAATATTTTAAGGTAGAAATACTCTTCAAATGGATCTACAGATTAAATGCAATCCCTATCAAAATCCCAGCTGGCACATCATGCTCAGTGAAGTGAGTCAGAAGCAGAAGGTGAAACATCGAATGGTCTCTCTGATGTGAGAGACCCAGATCACAACAACTATGGAACTGAAAGTAAAAAACAAAGTGAACCAGGGGGGAAGGGAGGGGAGGGAGGGATGGTGGATAGGGGGAGGGACAAAAGGAGAGTGGGAAAGTCCTTGTCACCTTGACAAGATATGTAGGTGCACAAAATGCTCAACTTCATTGTAAACCTTACATTTTTTGCACTTATACATATCAATAAAATGGGGAAAAAATCCCAGCTGGATTTGTTACAGAAATTGACAATCTAGCCCTGCAATTCACACAGAAATACAAGGACTGACTCCGGAGAGTCAAGCATTTTAGAAAAAGAACAAAGTACAGGAATTCACATTTCCTGTTTTCAAAACTTACCGCGAGGCTGCAATCATCAAGACAATGTGGTAGTAGCTTACGTGAAGATGTGTACTTCTACTGGCAAAGCTCTGCCCGGAATCAGCTCTTGGGTTTATGACCCTTGCCACGAAAGAAAGAATGATCTCTTTATCAAATAAGGCAAGAGGATAAAACCAGGCCCCTACCTCACACACATTTTAAAAAACAAACTCAAAATCGACTCACATGACTTAAGTAGAAGATGAAACCCTTAGAAGAAAATATGGGTGTAAATCCTGTGATTTTAGATTAGGCGAATCCTTCTCAGATTTGACAACAAAAGCCCAAATAAGAAAAAATAATAAACGAACTAGATTCACCAAATTTAAAAAAATTTGTTCTTCATATGACAAGAAAAATTTTCAAATCATGCATCAGATAAGTTTGTGGCGCCCAAATAGATATCAAGAACGACAAAAGATCTAAAAATGATAATCTAAATTAGACATTCCCTCAAGGATGTTATACGGAAAGCTAATGACTTCTGGAAAGATGCTCAACGTCAATCATCATTAAGAAAATGTGAATCAAGAGCATAGTAAAGTGTCACTTCCTACCCACCAAAGAGGCTGTCATCAAAAAAAACCAGAAAGTACCAAATGTTGGCAAGGAAGTGGGAGAAATCAGAGCCCTTGGACATGGCCAGTAGCAAAGTAAAATGTGGATCCACTTTTGAAGACCTTCTGATAGTTTCTGAAAGGTTAAACATGGAATAAACACAGAACCCCGCAACTTCAATTTTACTCAGTATCCCCAAAGAAATACAGATATCCATGTATGCAAAAATTTGCATGTGAATAGTCATAGCAGCTGAAATGGAATCATCACCCAAATGTTCAACAACCGATGAGTTGATAAGAAGAATATAGTCTACAGGACAATACAACAATATTTGGCAATAAAAAGACACGTCATACTAATACATAGTGTAACAGGGATGAACTTTGAAGACATTATATTAAATAAAAGAAACCCGACAGAGAAGCCTGCATAGCCTACAATTTCACTCCACAGAAAATGGCTCAGAACGGAGAAGTCCAGAAAGGCAGAAAGTAGAGTAGTTGTTACAGAGGCTGAGGTCCAGGTCGTGGAGTGGAGTAGGAAGTGAGTGATTGTGTTGGGGAGGGACACAAAAAAGGATTCTCTGTGGGACAATGGAAGCATTTCAAAATTGATTGTGGTAACGGGGCCATAACTGCAAGTATTCTGAACACCAGAGAGTTGTGCCTGCTGGGTGGCAGGTACATTATATACCAGTAAACCTCTTCAGCAACTCAGCGTGTCCCTGGCATGAACTGCTGAGCGCTCTGATGGACATACTCACCTGATTTGCATTACGTACTCAGCAGTCTCCAAAAAAGCAAGAATTAGCCCCATTTGAAGATGGAAAAACCGACAGCGCAGAGTGAAGTGCTGAGCCTTACACAGCTGGTATGAGGCTGGTCCAGGAGGCTTTGGCACCCATCTGCCACTGGGGGGGCAGCTTGGTGGTGGCCTGCAGCCTTAGGCCTGATGGGAAGACTCTTCCTGACTCCAGGGAACTCAGCTCCCTTTCCCGAGTGTCAATTTCCTCACATGTCAAATGGGAGTTATAATTGAATTGCAATGTTTATTTTACCTAGGAACTGTGTAAAAAAATAGTACCTCCTGCAAAGTGCTTCACCTAGAGTCTTAATCCATTTTGTACTGCACGAGATACTTGAGGCTGGACCATTAGCAAACAACAGAAGTTTATTTAGCTCACAGTTCTGGAAGCTAGGAAGACCAAAGACCTGAATCGAGTGAGGGCCTTCTGGCTGTATAGTAACATGGCAGAAGGCATCACAGGACAGAAGGGAAGGAGAAAGAGAGAGAAGGAGAGAGAGAGAGAGGAGAGGAAAAGGGACAAGAGAGAGAGAGAAAAAGAGAAAGAAAGAGAATTCTTTTTTAAAATCAGAAGCCCACTGTGAAGATAATTGCTCCCACGAAAACAGCATTCATACAGCCAGACCCCTCAGGGACTAGCCACCTCTTAAAGGTCCCATCTCTCAAAACAGTCATACTGAGGGCTGTGTTGCCCACACACAGTTTGGAGGACACATGCAAACCCTAGCACGAAGGATACAGTAAATGCTCACTGTCACCTATAAACAGTAGCAGCGCTGCTGTCGTGTTATGCATTGCTTAATCAGTGGGCCTCTGTGTTCCCACGTGATAGGGGTACATATACCTGAAAAATGGCATCCTCGGAGCAATCAGTTGACATCTGAAGTATGCCAGTGAGCGATTAGCCGTTGGCACTGTTTAACTTTTGAACAATACCAATCAAAAACCAACACCCTAAGCTGCGGGCTGGTAAGTTTACTTTTGTAAATAAAGCTACTGGAACACAACCAGACCATTTATTTACACGTTGTCTAAGACTGCAAATTGTTTACTCTCTGGCTCTGTGCAGAATAAGTTTGCCAGCCCTTGTTTTAGAGCAAACCTTGCAAACGGCCCCATGCAAATCTGCACCCAGGCTTGTTATTTAGCAATGAACAATGTTCAAAAGGAGCTTCCCTGGTTAAATGAGTGGTCATCGAACAAGGGAAAATAACCTATAGGTGCAGGAAGGAACTGAGCCAAAGGTCATCTCAGAAGCCTAGCCCCTGTGCCTTAGGGTACACACCCGGTCTCCCTGCCTCTCAGTCCCCCATTCCCAATTCACAGAGTATAGTCTGTTTCTTTATGTCACTGTGCAGCCAGGCCTCTGCCTGAGAATGCATCTCCCTTCCATGCGCTTGTGTGGTCAAAAGGACAGAAAGTAGGAATCTCACAAAGTCATGAGCAAACTCAAAAAGACTCGCTAATTAATGTTTGCATATGAGACAGATTTTGGTAGAAGTCGGTTTAAGGCAGTTTGGAAGAATTGCTTACAGAGTTATTAGGCACCAAGAGTCTTACACCTCAAGTCCTAGCGATTTAGGAGGCTGTATCAGTTTGGGTTTTTTCAAAGGCAGAATTTACAGATTTTATATCAAAAGGATCTATTAGGAAGGCTTACAAATCCAAGGATAGAGATAGCCCAAGATGGCTGCTCAACCGTGAAGTAGGTCTCCCGTCCGGGCCTGCAAGACAGCCGGTAAGAGTCTGCTGCAGATCTCTGTCAAAGACTGAAGCCTGAAGATCAGTGACGGGCAGACAGGTGCAAGTCGAGACTGGAGCGAATCTGTGATGAAGATCTGCGGTGTGTAGCAAGTCGGCATCCACAGATAATTGCCAAGGCAAGAGCTTTCCCAGAGGAAGAAGCTGTTAACAATCGTCCCTCTTCCTTTTATACCCTTGGAGTTCCAGTTGGCCCTCCCACATCCGGGTGGGTGCTCTTCTCTCATTGGCTGGTCCACAAATCACTCACACTCTAATCCAGACTGGTTCTCAATTCCCAGTCTGGGCGTGGTTCCCAAACCCTTATCCAGGTGTGGTTCCTGATGGCCTCAAGGTGACACAACCTCTTCAATGATCACAGAGGCTGAAGCTGAAGTGCTTGAGAGCACAAGATTTTTCAAAATATAAAATATCTTCTCTGTACCCAGAAATCAATCTAATCAAGGAGATGAAAGACTTATATAATAAAAACTACAGAATTCTGAAGAAAGAAGCTGAACAGGACCTTAGAGAATGGAAAGACAGGCTGGATCAGTAGCTCAGCAGTTAAAGCTCTTGCCTAGAAAGTGCTAAGACCCTGAGTTTAACCATAGCACCATATAAGCCAGGCATGGTGGCATATACCTGTAATCCCAGCACTTAGGAGGCTGAGGCAGGAGGAGTGCTATGATTTTGAGGGAAGTCTGGGTAGACTAGTCTGGAGTATTGAGCAAGATACAGTATCAGAGAGAGAGAGAGAGAGAGAGAGAGAGAGAGAGAGAGAGAGGAAATGTAAAGACATCTCTGTTGCTGTATAGGAAGAAGTATCATAATATTAACAAAAATGACCTATAGATTGAACGCAACCCTATTAAAATATTAACAACAGTCCTCACAGCAATAGAAAAAGAATTCTAAAATTTATATGGAGCTAGAAGAAACCCTAAATAAACAAAGCAATCTTGAGTGTTATGATTTGAATCTGAAATATTGCCCAGAAACTTAATGTATTTGAATGCTATCAAATATTGATGGAATTGTGTGCTGTCAAGAGGCAGGGCCTCATCAATCAGGAGGGCTGGAATACAAGGGCTTGGCCCAGAGGGGGACAGAACCAGGAAGGGTAGCTCTGCCCTTCTCACCTCACTTGGCTTTCTATCTACTAGCTTTTCTCTGGCTAGCATCTGCCATGTGCTGGCACTGTTGCCAGCTGCCCGGGAACAGACCTTCTGAAACTGTGAGCTAAACTAAATCGTTTCTCCCTTACGTTGTGGATGTCGGGTGTCCTGTCTCAGCAACGAATAAGTAATGAAAACAGAAATTGGTGCCAAGAGCGGGGTCGTTGCAGTGGCTTTACCTGGCCATGCAGTTTAGAACACTTTGGAACTAGTTTGCAAGAGAAGTTTGGAAAGGCTTAAAGATGCTGGCTAGAAAGCTACAGGATGCTGTGAACTGAGCTTAATGGGAGATTCTAGTCAGAGCTCAAAAGACAGAATGCTGATAGAAGTGTTGATTGTAAAGGCCAGGCTCAAGAAATCTCAGATAGAAAGAAAGACTTTATTGGCAATTGATCTAGAAACCATGGATGCTATATTTTGGCAAAAAAAACACAGGAAAAAATGACAGAAAATGATGTTAAAAACTGGAAGGGCTGCAAAGGTGGAACAGAAGAACACAGTAAAGGAGATTGGCATTACAAAGAAGTCAAATACTTGCAGTCAGGATTATAAAAAAGACACCTTGAGGTCATCTCAAAAATCAATAAGACTTCACTTTTTACCAATTAAAGGGTGCAAAGGCCAAGGACCTTGCTCTGAGAAAGGCACCCCAGGGCATCCTGTAGATGCAAAGAGAAAAATGTTTGCTGGAGATCAGCTGTCTAAGAACTCAGAGGCGGGGGCGGGGGAAGGGCAGACTGCAAGGCCAGGACTGGACCTTGGCAACATCCACACAGTTCTGTCTTTATAGGCATTCAGAATACAAAAGCTGGGTCGTGAAGGCTTTCACCTAGATTTCAGAGGAAGATCTTGGAGGCCAGGCAGTGGAGCCCTGAGAGGCCAATGCATGAAGTTGTGAAGAAGCCCAAGGTACACTGGAGACCCTGGAAATTTGGAGATGACAGTGACAGGCATCCTCTGCGGAGGAAGGCTACAGGCTGTGAGCAGAGCCAGTCCAAAGGAAAAGTTGCGGAGATTCTAGCTGGAGGCAATGCTGTAGGGGCGGCACCACCTGCACCCTTCGGAGTCCACATCTTGCCACAGGTTGAGCAGGGTGCGAGACACCGAGTCACAGAATTTAATACAACTGCCGGATTTGGCTATTGTCCTGCTGGGTTTTGCTTCTCCCTTGGTCAAGTACTATCTATCCTGTTCTCTCTTGGGATGTTTACCCTGTACCATGTATGTTGGAAGTGTTTAACTTTTCTTTGATTTTCACAGGGGCTTACAACTAAGAGTTTGCCTCGAGTCACAGAGGAGATATTGGATTTGGACTTTTTAACAGTGCTAAAACTGTTGAGACTCTGGCAACTCTTAAAAAAGGACTAAATTCATCAAACATAAGGAGATGGACATGAGTCTTCTGGAGACCAGAGATGGAATGTTATTGTTTGAACTTGAATGTCCTCTAAAGTCTCATGTGTTTGGATGGAGTGAAATACCAATGGAACTGTGTGCTGTCGAGAAGTGGAGCCTAGTCAGGAGTGGGACACTGGGGCTTGACCCAGAAAGGTCAGATTACTGCAACAGGACCTGGAAGGGTCGCTCTGCCTTCCTTCCCTCGCTTGGCTTTCTGTCTGCTGTTCCATGATGAGCTTTTCTCCGACAAACCCCTGCAATGTGCTTCTACAGTTGCCGTGTGCTCATGAATGGACTGTGAGAGGCCTTCGGAAACTGTGAGCTCAAATAAATCTCTTAAGTTGTGGGTGTTGGGTATTCTGTCCCCGCCATGAGTAAGTAACTAAGACACCAAGTAAAAGAGCAAAGTGGAAGGCATGACAAAACTAGATTTAATTTATACTACAAAGCTACAGTAACAAAAACAGCACACACACACACACACACACACACACACAGAGAGAGAGAGAGAGAGAGAGAGAGAACCCAAATCACTGTAATAGAACAAAAGACGGATATAACACCATGCACCTTTAGCCATCTGATTTTTGACAAAAGGTTTTTCCTATTTTGAAAAAAAGATAACCTACTTAATAAATGGTGCTGGTAAAACTGATTATCCACATGCAAAGAAATGAAACTGGAGCCGTATCTTTCACCATGTACTAAAATCAAGTTAGAACGGATCAAAGACCTAGACACAAAACCAGAAGCTTTGAAACCATTGTAAGGTAACACAGGGGAAATACTTGAAGCCGTGGGCCTAGTCACAGACTTCTTTAACAGAACCCAAACAATACAGAAAATACCAAGACTCAAGAATAAAATTATGTCAGATTAAAAGGCTTCTGCAGCACGAAGGAAACAGAATGAAAAGGCAACCTACAGAACGGGAACTGTTTGGGTAGCTATTCCTCTGATAACTCTGATAAATGATGAATATTTGGTTCTAGACTTTTATAAAAACTCAGAAGATTAACTTCTCTCCTCCCCCCCCAGAAACCAAAGGACCCACTTTTTAAAAGGGCAAAGGAACAGAATAGGTACTTTTCAAAAGTAGTACAAATGGCCAAGAAGTATGTGGAAAAATATTCCTCACCTTTTTTTTTTTTTTTTTTTTTTTGAGACAGGATCTCTCTCTGCATCCCAGGCTGTTCATGAACTCATTGTGGAGCCAACGCTGGCCTTAGACTCACAACCATCTTCCTGTCTCAGCCTCCCAGGTGCTAGGATTACAGGCATGAGCCAGCACGCCCAGCTTACGTGGCGCTGGAGAATCAAACTCGAGTACTTAGCGCTTTCTAGGCAAGCACTTTGACTGCTGAGCTATTCCTTCAACCCCTCCCCAGCTTTAGCTATTTAGTAGTGTAAACTGAACGGCTCTAAGACTCCACCTGACCCCAGTCAGCATGGCTGCCCTTGAGAACACCACAGCAACAAATGCTGGTGAGAGTGTGGGGAAAGAAAAGATCCCCCTACATTATTGGCGGGATTGGAAGCTAGCACCAGCACTATAGACATCAGCAGTCCTCAAAAACCTGAGAGTAGAAATTTCACCTAGCCAGCTATAGCTTCCCGGGGTGTAGTTCCCCAGAAGTTAAAGACATTATGATACAGTCATGCATGTCTAGCCACATTTATAGCTGCACAATTCTTAGTAGCTAGGCACTAGACACTACTCAGTGCCAATCAATAGACAAACATATAAAATTATTCGTGGAATGAATAATTCAGCCATAAAAAGAAAGAAATAAGGTCATTTGCAGGAAAGGTGAGCCATGACCATAATGTTTGAAATCTGTCAGGCACAGAAAGTTAAATATTGCCCGGTTTCTCTTACATGAGAAGTCTAATATACCATATCTATTATTTCTATTGCATATTGTAACCCCAGTAATATGTTAGGTGCACACTAATACTTTTGTTAAAACGTGCTCCTGGAACAGTTTACTTCACGGTTTAGCTGAGGCCACAGTAGAAACCCAGGTTGCGCCACCTGTGTGAGGCGCAACACGCACATGGCAAGACTTGAGCAGGGACAAACAGGTTTACAGGTTGTGAAGCAAATGGCCAAGAGAAGCTTCCTCTACGTGAGAGACGAGGTGAGGAAGAGCGGGAAGGGGAGGGAGTGCAGAGGGGGCATCGGGTGGCCGAGGAAGGAAGCAGCAGGGAGGGAGACCACCAAGAGCTGGAAGGTGGTGGCAGGGGCCCCTAGCCCTCCGAGAACAGAGGACACATTGCAGAGAAGGACCCTGGCACTGTAGGGAGCCGGGCCAGGGGCGTCCACTGAGGTGAGCTCAGGTAGAGATAGGCCAGGAGAGGAACGCCTGCAGCAAAGGGGCTTTGGCCCCAGAATCAAGGGGTGTGGTGACAAGAGTCAAGGATCAAGGGGTGTGCACAATACCTCTGTTTCTGAGATGGCCTCTCTCCCCGTCCGCCGCTTGGGCTCAAACTCAAGGCCTCATGCTTGATAGGCAACTGCCTACCATGGACCTAGAGCCCCAGTTCTCCTTTAAAAATTATTATTGTTGTTAGCATCGGTTTTTATACGTCTGTATCTGTTTTCTTCTGGTCCATACGGAGGTGGCTGCCTGTGGCTGGCAGGTGTAGGCCCGAAGCCCGATGCTATAGCTTGCTCCCTCTCTGAGATTCCAAGTTCACCTTTACAAGCCTGGGAATGACACCTCCTCTGTGTGTAGAAGCCAGGCCTGCAGCAAAACAGGTGTTCCGTAGAGTCTTGGGCCTTCAGGGCTTTATACAGAAACTGAGCCCTGACACGATGAAGTGGTGACACGATGAAGCTCAAGTTGGTGGGGGCCCTGAGGATGAAGACAAGGGCCTTGCACGCGTCATGCTGCGTGTCCTCCCTCTGTCCTCGTCACCTACACACCACGGGGCCAGCACCCGCGGGGAATACCTCCTGCAGCCCTCTCCCTGCCTGTGGTCCCCGCAGGCTTCTGCTCAGAGGGAGGTTTGGAAGGGTTTTCACAGCGGTGGCTTTCTCATCTTGGTGCACCCGTGTCCTCGGTGCTGGGAAGCCCGATCCTGATTAGACCTCGCGGGTGGTCCCTCCCCCAGGGCCTCGGGGCTCCTTACTCTGTGGGGGGAGGATAATCCCAGCAGCCTTGGTTTTCCCAGCTCGGAGAAGCCACATGGAGGAGAAATTGCAGAGTGGCTTTTTCTCACAGTAGTCGGCATCTTGGTCCCCCTGCTCACCAGCAGGGGCGATGACCCCACTGCCCCCAGCGTGGCTGACTGCAGTGGGGTCTGAGCAGGCTGGGCCTCACTGCAGGGTAGGGTACGCCAACTCCTCACTCACACCTGCTCCTTGCCAGTGGCCTGTGACGGCCGTCACGCTTTGTTGTTTCGTGCACATTAATACACGTTCCTGAAGTCCAAACACAGAGAGGCACAGGGTCAGGAGAGGAGAGGGCTTCAGAGCGTCACAGACCTGGGCTTGATTCTGGCCTGGGCTGTTTTGCACGGAGGTCACAGCTCCACGACTGTGGGCAGGCTACTGCCCTTTTATCACTCTGGTTCCTCGTCATAAAAATCCACTCGATCGAACAATTGGAAAGCTTTCAGAAACACAGAGAAAGCTCTCACCGAGGTATCTATTGTCGCAATATGGTGTTTGGTAGTAACTATTAGAAAAGCGACGAGTTATTGTTGACGTAAATGTGACAATAATAAGTTACTTCAATGGACTAGCCACTATCTACGGCCTACATTAACGAAGGTGTGTTGAGCATCCTACAGGAGATCAGGAGTGGTTCCAAATGTCACCGTCAACAGAGGTTAATTGATTTATGCTCCACCAGCTTACTCTGGGCTTGAGATCCTTCACTCTCTCTCTCTCCCTCTCACTCTCTCTTTCTTTCTTTTCCTTCCTTCTTCCTTGCTCTGCTTTCTCCGTTTCTCTCTTGCTGCCTTTCTTTTTTTCTGGTGATAGGCATGTAACCAGGTCTGCTCACCTGCCAGTGACATGCTGTGTCCCTGCGGAGCTACACCCCTGGACTTGCTTTTGCACATTCAGAAGACTGCTGTTTCGAAGTCCCCTGAAGTACGCTTTTGTCCTGTGATTATGGTTTTAGAGCCAGACGCCAAGAGGCGACCTGGCCCAGTCTCTTTGTTTTTGGTAATGAGGAATTACCTAAAAAAGGGAAGCGAGCAGCCAGTGTAGGATGAGCAGCGTATTGCGCTCAGGACTAATTTATTGAGCACTCACCGCAGGCCAGAAACTTCTGGAAGCACTTAACCTCAATTCTTCTTCAATCTTCTCACTAGCCTTTTTGCCCCCCTCTGAGGAGCATCCCCCAGCTCTTTGGAAGGGGGGTGCGTGCTGTGAGCGGTGGGACGTTGAGCGAGAACCCACCCAAACAGGTGCTAATGTTTTCAGCCACTTCCTCGGCCTACTTGCATCTCCATCAACTGCAAGGAGGGTACAGAGGGAGCAAGGAGAAGAGAAGCAACAATCCGCATGTTTGCTGGCAGCCCCCCTAGGATCATGTTGTGGCTGGCAAAGGGAGCAGCCCAGAGAGGCAGGAGCCCGGTTCTTATTTCAGATCAGTCTTGCTTGGGAAACCCAGACAGCCCAATTCTCACCTCCATTCACAGGGAAGATGCAGGGAAATTAGGGAAAGCGCTTTGCGATTCTGGTCCTTCCCAGGTCTGGAATTGGTGTTAGGAGACTCTATAGATCTGACCCTCCCTAGCACCTCATCCACAATGCCCAACTCAAAGCGTTCCCAAAAATAAATCTTTCTTTGGGTTTGCCCCCGTTTTACGTTCAGGGGTTACTTGTCCGTGTGTCCTCAATAGCAAATCACTTGGGTGGTGATAGATCATAAGCTCAAGAGGAAATCGCCTCAGAAGAACAGGTACTTAATAAATCGTCTGGGGGTTGGGTGAAGGCTGCCTAGTCCTGGAGTCTGGAAGTGGGGCGTGACCTCCGAAGTCTCACTCGGGACAGATAGCTGATTATCACATACCAGTCTACGCTAGGATTTACCAGGTTCAGGGCCAAGAGTCACATCACCCAGCCTCCTCACCTGCAGTCTGCAATGCTGTTTGGTGAGAAGTGCCAGTCCCTGCTGGCCTTTGATTAGGTTATCCCAAATCTGCCACTGAGTGGTAATGAGCTGGCTCTTTCAAGTGACAAAATTTCTTTTAATGGGGTCCTCTGAATCATTTGCAACAACTCCTTTGCTTTTCACACTTTCAAAATTCCCCTCCTTGAAGAGGCAAAGTGCTTCATGCTTTTCAGCAGGACGTTAGGTGCACCTCACAGTTCTAGTAACTTATTGTCTTGATTTCTTACCATTTATTTTCAGATTGCTTATGCAGATGGATCCATGGGCATCTCTACAGGATGCTTGGAGCTCTCGTTGTGAGCACCTCTGCTGTGCAATTGCATAGGTCCCTGGACACCGTCTGTCTCCCCTTTCCTCCTCCAGACCATGTGCGGTGTGAAGGCAGGGTCAAATCTGTTTTGTTCATCTCTGCATTCCCAGGGTCATGGGTTTAGTTATTGTCCAATAAGTAATAAACAGTAAAATTTAGACCCGAAGTGAACTTGCATTATTAACAAACCCCTAGTTATGGCAGACACCTTCTGTGTATGTGCCTAAAACACCCAGCCTTGTTCTTCTACTGTAAGAATGATTTTGTATTTTATTTTTTTTTTCTGGAACTGGGGCTTGAACCAGGGCCTTTTCACTGAGCTACTTCCCTAGTCCTCTTTTTATTTTGAGGTGGGGTCTCACTCACTACGTTGCTAAGTTGCTCAAGCTTGCAAACCTCCTGCCTCAGCCTCCCAGAGTGCCAGGATTACAGGCTTGCCCCATGGGGCCTGGCTAGGATGGGACTATTTATGTGGAGGTGTGGGGCACCTCCAAGTTAACTGGCATTTATAGTCCCTTCTGAAGTGGGTTACAGCTTAATTTCTGTAGCTTGAGAGCCGAAAAGGGAAATTTTGTTATTTTAAGTATTTAGTAATCCTTTCAAGGTGCTCTCTCCAGCTGAGTTGACCCCAAAATCTAGTGACTTCATTGCTTGCCCAAAATCTTCTCGAGCTCCTCATTAATTGATTTATATTACTAGAGATAATTGACATTTGCATTGCTAGAGGATCCTCTTGTTAGAGAAGAGTTTTCAGTTCTATGCATGTGACTTTCTGATAGTTCAAGACATGTTTTCTTCTTTGGTAAAAGTGTGCATTAAGGAGTTTTGCGTTACAAATGTCTTTTCTTTAGCTCTATTATCATTTCAATATCCTTTTAATATTTCCAGAGGCTGAAGATTCACAGCGTTAGTGAGACTATTCCAATTAATAAAAGTGAAGGCAGTTCTTCTAGTAACTTCTGTTCGAAGGCAAACAAAGTGTAATTATGGTGATCACTGTATGCATTTAACCTGAAATTGTGTTCTAGGTAGCCAACATAAAACTTAAAGATAAGCCAATATTTTAAAATTAAGAGATTGTACGTAAAAATCTCGATTTGTAGAAGATCAGCCTACTTCACATCTGCAGCTAGCTGTGGCTAAGTGGGGCTTTCCGCAGGCCGTGCTTCCCTGGAATTGTGGGCTCGCCTCCCTGTTCCTTGCTCATTCTGTATCTAATGTTTAAAATCCTGGGAAGTGTTGGTTGGGAGCAAATTTGGGTTTTTCTTCTTCTCCTTCGAATTTTAATTAATCTTGTTTCAAAAGATGTGTATGCTAATGAAGAAGAAATTGCTTCAGATGAGCTTAACTTACTAGTAGAAGGATTAATCTGTGTATATTCTCAGTCAAATAGTTCCTGCAGAATTAGAGAAAATTTCAAAACGGAACATTTAGAGGAAAAAGAAATGAAATGATAGTGGCTTCGATTGCCAAGGGCTTTCATGATCAGTCCTTTGTTAGCTAGTTGAGTTATTCTGTGTTTGACTTGCGGTTTCTGGTGTTGCCAGATGTAAGAATGCCCCGGAGTGATGAAGTGGGGACGCAGCCACGTTACAAACATCTCCTTTTTCATCTGGGGGAGGACGCACCGCGGCTGCGCTGGGACTGCTCCCAGGTCCCCCGTGGGCTTGTTCAGTTCCAGCTGCATCCGTGTCTGAGATAGATACAGAATTATGATGAACAAGCTGCCGTCATGACGGGATGTTGAAGTCCATACCAAGCGCAGGGAACTCTGGGAGCATCCTGTCATCAGGAGTGCCAGACGCATTGCTGACACTGGAGGTTTCGGGGTTTTCAAAGTCCGTATGCTTCGTGCACGGAAGAGCTCTGCTGTAGAGCTGGCCCTTTGCTTTTTGCATTGACTGTTCCGGCTCCTGGGCAGCCTTCATTGGCGTTCACATGTCACCTCACCTTCAATGGGTTGAATAAACAGGCAGCAGGACAAGGGATTTTCTTTATGTAGATGTCACAGAACATAGCATACTCCTGCCTTAGGGAAAGTATCACCCACGGATATCTAAAACTGCAGGTAACACTGAACCCCATGTATACTGTTTTTTCCTGTATATACACCCTTACAATAAAATTGTAAATTCGCCACAATCATTAACAAACAATATCCATCATAAAATAGAATGGCTCTAAAAATGGATAATCATAAAATTGTTGGTGCTGCTTTTTCCACTTTATAGCCATTGTTAAGATGGTTTGAGTGTGGACATCGTGCTACTGTGATGTCCCTTCTGGCTACTGAGATGGCTCTCAGGTGGCCAGCAGCTGGAGGGTGCCCACCATGTGAATATGCTATCAAAGGATAATCTGCATCCTGGGCCCTGAAAACAGTGAGGCTGTGTGAGATTTTGTTACCTAATTCAGAATGGCATGTAATTTAAAACTTTTGTAAGTTATTTAATTCTTGAATTTTCCACTTAATATCTTCCGATTGTGATTGACTGCAGATATCTGAAGCCACAAAATGTAAAACCATGGACAGTGGCTACTGTGGAGTTATTTGGGCAAAATGGTTTCTACTGGCAGGAACTAAGCATGGTACATCTTTCACCAGGAGAAAAGGATAATTGAATTGGGAGGATAGACTCTGGCTACTGAAAGCATGCTTCCCTCAGAGATTTATAAACTTTATAAGAGTCACATGATGTTAATTATGCCAACAGGCCAGAGTTTCTCAACCCTGGTCAACTCACACAATATTTTGGGGCAAATGTTGTGGACCCTATATTAAGGGGGCTGTCCTGTGTCCCGTGGAGTGCTTGGAAACATCCCTGGACATTCTATCTACTAGACATCAGGTCCAGCTACCCTTCCTGACATAACCAAAGCTGTGTCAGCCTTTCTAAAGGTACTCCAAGGAACAAGGTCACTCCTGGTTGAGAACCATCATTGTGACCTTTCTGGGAATCTTTTGATTTTACCAGATAGTTCATCTAAGATCTCAAAAAGGACTTTGGAATTAGAAAAAATCCCATTGTCTGTTTGGATCCCTGAAGACCTAGAAGCCAACTTGCAAAACCAACGTGCAGATTGCTTGTTCCCCTCTCGGCCTTTGGTGATCTACTCTGTCCTGTCTGGGAATGCCACTTCATCGTAGCTTCATTTTCTTTTTATAGACAATACCGTGAGGCTTCCCTACTGTGAACACTGCGAGAGCTGGACGCCCTGACGTGTGTCAACGGGCTGCACTACTGGTGGGCTGAAGTTCTTCTCATCCCTGCTCCTTCCCGTCCTCCTGTGTGGAAAGGGTCTGATTTTTGTCAGAGCACGAACCTTGCCGTGTTACACAGAAAAGTTCTGTCTCTGCTTCCAGGCAGCCAGCAGACCCAAGACTCTGGTGCAGCTTGGACCAAGACCGAGGGCCCGGGAAGACTACTTCCCCAGCTCCCCTGACCGGTGATGATGACCAGATGACTCAGGGCTCAGTCTACTGGGCACATGGCCCGTGCTTATCTTACCCTCAACGCGCACGCACTGTCAATATCCACCCCCCCCCCCCAGGTTGCCATTTCATTCTGCAGTTCAATAGTTTCGACATCTCCATATAAATAAAGTATATTTATTTTTCTGATTCTTGTAAGAAAACCCAAAGCCACAAGATTGTGTTTGAAGCTCCAAAATCAATGGCTTGAGGTTTTCCCCTTGTAGTGCGTTCCTGTTCCACCGCAGTGAAGCAGTGCTGCTCTGACCAGGTCCCCGAGGCTGTGAGGCGGGCGGGGAGTGCACCAGCCTGCAAGGACCCTCATAGCGCTCTGCTCCTCCTGAAAGAACAAGCAGCTTTCCCAAGTAGAATTGCTGTTGAGCTCTGCCTCCCCGTCAGCAGGCTCCAAGGGCTGCTGAATGCCTTGGCTTGGTGTTTCTTGCTGTCCTTTGAATTTGGATTTTTTTTTTTTTTTGAGACAGGGTCTCACTCTGTAGCCCAGGCTGGTCCTGAACTCTCTATGGAGCCTAGGCTGGCCTTGGACTCATGGTAATCCTCCTGCCTCAGCCTCCCTAGTGCTGGGTGTGATGACAGGCATGCACCACCATTCCTGGTTTATATAGGTAACAGTTCAGGCAGAAAAATGTTCTATTTCTACACACAAAAAGGTGCCTTGTAGGTGCCTGTGTGTGCTTTATAGGGAAAGTCAGGGATCTTTTCAGTAAGACCTCCTAGGTTTTCTCAGAAAGAATATTGATAATTAAGAGCAAATTACCAATTGGGAACTTGGGGATAGTGATATACTTTGAGTGCACATCGAAATTAAAATTCAAATGTTCAATTGATTTACATATGCTAATGGTCCCTGACTCGCAATGCTTTGCCTTTATTTACAACAGTGTAAGGTCGATGCCTGTTCAGTAGTACCTTGCTTGGAAGTTGGAATTTGGATCTTTTTTCAGGCTAACTGTATGGTCGATCTTTTCCCCGAGTCTGGGCAGCAGCGAGCAGCAGCTCCCACTTAGTCCAAAATCACCCCAGGAAACAGTCAATACTCTGCAGAATGCCACATTGCTATCCTAGAATGTGTACACACTTTCTTCTTCCTCTCTCTCTCTTTCTTTCTTTCTTTCTTTCTTTTTTATAATGAGGTTTGGACCAAGGCCTTTGCTTTTACACTAAACTATACTCCCAGCCCGTTCTATGTTTAATTTTGAGACAAGGTCTCGCCCAGGCTGGGCTCGATTTGTGATCCTCTTTCCTCCCTGTCTCAGAGTGCTGGGATTACAAGAGTGTACCACCATGCTTTGTTTAAATGTGTTTTTGATTGGTGATATTTTTAATTTATGATGAGTTTATCAAGATGTGACTCCATTATAAGTTGAAGAGCACCTCTGTATGCCTGTAGACATGTAGACCAGCTCAAAAGGAGACCCCAAAACCTAACATAGATATTGCTTCTGTGATGGAAGGGGTCTTGGAGGGAGAAAGATGTATATATATACACATATAAATATGGTATGTATTTGCAAGTGTATATGATTTCACAATACATATTTATACATATATGGTAATACATGGTTTCACAATACATATTTATACACACTTAAAATTGATAATAAAATAACAAGTTAAAAGACTAAAAATTGATAGAGAAAAAGAAAAAAGAAGAAACTTGAGGCAGTTTGCAGAGATATATTTAACAGCAGAGAGGAAGTCGGGGTGAGGAAAAACACATAAGATCAGCATGTGAGAAACACAGAGAGCAGCTCGACTGTTTCGGGGAAGCAAATAGAAGGCGGGGAGCCCGAGTTCAGAGATTTTCCTACTTTCACGGTATAAATGAGCAGTGACTGTCACTTAAGTAATTTGAAGTTCGTCAATTTGGAGCCCCGCGGGTGTCTAGGACCTGCCCTTGGTGGAATACTAGGACCCTAACAAGCCTCTTCCGGTAAGTACTTAGGTTCCTGGGGCAGGGGGTAGGGGGGTGCTGGCATGCAAAGGGGAAAATTTGAGTGATTAGCTTGCATGGTTTGGGGTAATCTTTTCTTCTTTCTTTCTTTCTTTCTTTTAAAAATTTTTTTTGAAACAGAGTCTCACTCTGTAGTCCAGGCTGGTCCTGAACTCACTACGGAGCCCAGGCTGGCCTTGGACTCACAGCAATCCTCCTGCCTCAGCCTCCTGGAGAATCGAACACAAGTACTTAGTGCTTGACTTAGCGCTTGCTAGGCAAGCACTTTAACCGCTGAGCCTCTCCTCCAGCCCCAGCTTGGGGCCATCTTTCCCAAGAGTTCTTTCTCAAAAATTAGCTTTAGACAGGCTAGAGGGCACATGTCTGCAGGCCCAGCTGCGTGGGAGGATGAGGCAGGAGAATCAGTTAAGCCCAGAAGTTGGAGACTAGCCTGTACGACAGAGAGACCCCCATTTCTCAAGGAAGAAAAATTTCAATTAGCTTTGTGGTCAGACTCGCATGGCAGAGTATAAGGTTATGTTCCCTGGCAAAAGCCTCAGTACGGAGACTCTGAGTTGCCAAAGAAGCACAAATTCATACCCTGAATGCTCAGCCATGGTCCTCGTCAACCACACACAGACAACATAAAGTCAGGCCTTTTCCAACCCTCTGCAATTCCAGAAACATTCAGTTTTTTAACATGTCAAGTACAAGTCACAGAAAACTTCTAAGACGTGAGAGCTCTCCCCGTGGGGTCTTGTGTCTGGTGCAGGAAGCTGCTATGGTGAGTTTATGTTTGCACAACCAAATCTCCTTTTACCACAAGCGCTTGGCCCCCGTCAGTATTTTGACCGTGCGAAGTCCACTCTCGTTTGGTTAATCAAAATCATATCAGTGTCACTAGGCTCCCAGGTGGGCGCTGGTGTCAATTGCAGATCCACCCAACTTCAGTAGTGCCCAGGGTTCCCAGGAAGACCCCTTTGCTGTGAGTCTGCAGCTGGGCTGTGATACGAAGTGTCATCGGCCTTCAGACTGTACACGAAAGGACAGGTTCTGCAGCTTGGGGGTGTAAACTTAATCAATCTCAGTAGCCATTTACTGCTTCATAGATTATAAAGGAGAAGAGATTATGTTTTTATTACACGCTCCTCATTCGAAAGCGCTATGTTCATCTGTGACGGCCACTAGCATTTAAAGACATCTATGGAAAGCATGTGTCTGGCCTCTGAAGTTAATAACGTGCTGGCGATTTTTCCAGGGGCAGGGAAGTTTTCTGTAATCACGGACAATTGCTACACGGGCTTAAAATGAATGCGAGCTGAGTCACTTGACAGTAAACACGTTATGGGGAATGTCTGGGCTCATCCCAGGTTCTCATGGTGCTGGGAGTGGGAACGTGGGTGGGATGAGGGTGGGGAGACATCAGGATCCGGTCGCAGGGAGGTGGCCACGGAAGAGCTGGGGACCCTGCAGGGCTCAGGCCAAAGTGCCGGACTCTCTCTCCCACAGGCCCTGGTCTCTCTCCTCTCGAAGGAAATGCAGCAGACATTTAGATATTCCAAACCCAACAAGACACCCTGAGGGGCTCTCCTTCTGTGGCCCCATCATCTGCTTCGGACCAGATTTGAAAATATCAAACAGGCCAGTGTCGGAGGCAGCCCCGCCCTAAAGGGGACTGGCAGAGGGAGAGGAAAACAAAGCTGGCTGCCCTGCTGCCCTCGGATTCAGGAGCTGCTTTTAAAAACTGCAAAGTCAAGAACATGGGGGTGGTCTCCGAGTCACAGTTCACTGAGGGTCCCGATCTCTCACCCCTCCTCCAGGGTCCGAAATAACAACGCAGGGTGGTCATGAGGATTCCGATTCATCATGCCAGCTATTTTTCTCCAGGAGACATTGCTTTTGGGTTTTTAGTAGCTGTTTTGCAGAGAAACCCCAATAGTTTCATCCTAAAACCCCAATAGTTTCATCAGATTTAACATGGTGGTAACAGAAATAAAATTACTGGAATCAAACCATGCGTGTGACCTTCCCCCCCTTTGTTCTCTTCCCCAATCCTGAAGTCACCTCTTGTTTGTTCCATGAGGCTACAGCCTGCTCGGAAATTCTGAAAATCCTCATCTAATGTCAACCCTGGATCTGTGGGGGAGGGAGAAAAGGAAAGTTGTAACCCTGGCCTTGTTCTGCATATAATTGTTAATAGAATTGTGGTTTCTTTCTTTCTTTTGTAATCTGGTTTTCCAAATTAAAAAAAAAAAACCCTCAATGACTCAGCCTCTGCTAAGGTCTGAGAAACAAAGAATTCTGCAGGGGAAGTCAGGAGGGCTGGCTGCGGGGAATGCCTGGGCTGCAGAAGAGAGGAACGAACGCAGGAACCCTACAGCCTTGGCAAGTGTCCGTGCTGTCTCCCAGCCTTCTGTCATCTCCAAGGGGCTTGGGATGATTCCGCTTCCCAGAGGCAAGAGGACAGTGACCCTCTTGCCTCACCGAGGAGTCCCTTGCGAAGGAGTCTGGGCCAGGTTCGTTTTCTGGACAGCCAGGGCCGTGTGTACCTTTGGAGCTCCTTTATTCTCTTTTTGGTTTTCTTTAGCTACTTTTCTTTTCTTTTTAAATTTTCTTTTCTGGGTTGGGGATTGAACCCAGGGCTTTCACACTGAGCTGCATCTCCAGTCCTTTGCTTTTTAAAAAAATGTTGAAATGTTGAGGCTACCCAAGGCTAGCCTCAAACTCACAGCAATCCTACTGTCTCATCTTCCTAAGTGCTGGGATTATAGGCATGCTCCACCACGCTCAGTTTAGGCAGTGCTAGAGAATCAGACTCACGGCCTTGTGTTTGCTAGGCAAGCGCGACGCCTCCAGCATCTGAAATTTAAAAAAAAAAAAAGAATCTTAACTTTGAAATTAAATTCTTAAGTTGCTGAGTTGCCTTGGCTGGGCTTCATTCAACCTTCAAGCCTCCTGCCTCAATCTCCCAAATGCAGGATGACCAGCAGAGAAGATGATGGCTGGAGGTGTCTGTGTGTGTGTGTGTGTGTGTGTGTGTGTGTGTGTGTGTGTGTGTAGGACCCAGCAGAGCTTGGTCTGGGTGAGCCACTGTTTCTTGTCCACTTGCATCCACCTCCATCACTGGGCTTGTGACTTGTACTTTCCCTAAGCAGCTGGATTCTGATGTGTGCAGACTATTTAGTAGCTGCAGGATCATAAGCAAGCTCCCTGTCCAGAAAGCAGGGTTAGGAATACCTATCTCTTGAGACCATTTTAAGAACTGGCCCAGATCTTGCATGCAGCCAGTTAGAAGATATCTGGAGCTCAAGGGCTCACTGTGCGTAATGGTGTAGTGATGGCAGCCAGCCCTTCCCAGTTTCACAAAGGACCACACCTTCGTGCTGATGTTCTTGCCTTTTTGAAGGTTAGAGCCTTAGTGCGGGGACTGTGCCTGATGCGGACCACGTGGCCTTTCCGAGCGACATGCGTAGCCTGGTAAGCTTTGCAGTCCCTTGATCTGCTGGGTGGCTCCTCACGAGAGAAGACCAAAGCTGGAACATCTTAGCAATTGTGTTGATGGCTAAGGCAGCTTGGCTGTGGCCAGGAGCTCACCTACCTGCTGGTTTTAAAGTATTTTTTTTTTTTTGAAGGAAATAAAAGCTATACCTTCTGGATACCCGATATCCAAGGGTACCGAGGGAGAAATGAGATATACTCAGATGTGTCCTTCACACCAGAAATCTTCCAGGGACGTATAGAAGGCCTGGGTGAAGAATTGTAGACATCAAGTCTATTTCTGCCTAGCAGTGAAATCGGTTTGTCATTGTAATTGGTGGAATTGAGCCATCCACTCTCTCACAGCATGTTGAAATCAGTGATGATTTATCTTGTTCGTCATCTTTACTGGACTAAGAGATGCCTGGATAATTATTAAGGCCACTACTAGGTATGTGTGTCTATGCGGGCGTTTCCAGAGGAAACTGGCATGTAGGCCAGTGGACCGAAGATTTCCCTGGAAAGTGGGCAGCGCCATCCAACAGGTTGGGGGGCCAGAAAGGGAAAAAGGAGGAAGCTTGCAGATGAGGGTGCTTGACTCTTCTCGAGAAGAAGGATTTTTACTGCTGTCACTGCCAATCAGATTCAGACCCTTCAGCTTTTGAATGTGGACCCACACCAGTCACTCTGTGGGTCTCCCAGGCCCTCAGCTTCAGATTGGACCTGCACATTGCTTCCTCTTGCGCTGAAGCACCCGGCTTCTTGGACTAGGCAGCTCTTGGGTTCTCCAGCTCTCCAGCCTAAAGACAGCTGGCGTGGGACTTTCCAGCTTCTGACTGTGTAAGGTGCGCGCGCGCGCGTGTGTGGCGGGGCTCTGTTCCTTTGGAGAATTGCAACACAAAACCCTAACCGCCCATGATCTTGTTTGGCGATAGGGTCTTTACAAAGGTAGTCAAGGTTAGAAGTCATTAGAGTGGGCCCCGATCCAATGTGATAAGTATCTTCATTAAAAGGGGGCATTTTGGACATACAGACAAAGATGACACAAAGCCACATTAAGAAGATGACCAGGTACTGTCAAGGAAATACTTGGAACAGATCCTTTACTCAGTCTTCAAATACTGAGTGCCTTAAACATTTGAGGCAATGAATTCCTGCTGTTAATCACACGGTTTGTAGTGCTTTGGTGCAGTGGCCTATCAGACTGATAGAGTAACCCCATAGTTTTTCTATGCTTTGATTCCTCATCCGCTCACAGTGCTGCCCCCAATTTTTCTCCTCCCTCTACTAAGGCCTTCCTTAGGATGCCATTTATTTATACATGAAATTAGGAGACCAGGCCATTCCAGTTTCTGTGCTCGTAGATGACTAGGAGGGAGAGCTACACCCAGACCACCACATCGGGGCAGAAACAAACTCCCCTGCAGCCCACTGATCACTTC
The DNA here is from genome assembly GCA_004027205.1 of Ctenodactylus gundi. Taxonomy (NCBI): domain Eukaryota; kingdom Metazoa; phylum Chordata; class Mammalia; order Rodentia; family Ctenodactylidae; genus Ctenodactylus; species Ctenodactylus gundi. The sequence goes on along the minus strand of PVKB01001277.1, from coordinate 410,276 downwards.
TTTGATGCTGAGGGTTGGTGGTAGTAACGCTATTGCTCAACTGAGGAAATTGAGGCACAGCTTAAGTCATATGTCACTCACAGGGATACCAAAAAAGCCAGCGCCATCAGTCTCTGGGGGCCCCCTCTCCTTGTTTGGTGAATGAGACTGCCCTCAGGAAAGGATCCACGGACTGAGAGTGAGGGGTTATCTCCAGAGTTCCCTGGTGGATTTTCTTAGATTATTACTTTTCCCAAGAATACTTCCTGGTACAGTAAGAAATGGAGTCTATCTCTATGGTCTGGAATGGCATTACTGTGGGGTACCCTGATCTGCTGGCTGGCACCTCCACCAGAGAAGACTAAAGCTGGAACATCTTAGCAAGTGTGTTGAAGGCTATGACATTTGTAGTTTGAGATCACATCAAGATTGAGGACTCCCTGCCTAGTCAGGTGTCTGGTTCCTTTTGGGACTTGGATTTGATTGAAATTAAGGGGACCATCCAAACATAAGATGGGTCACCACATCTTGCTCTTTTTGTTGCTGGGAGACTGTCTGTCCAGAGGCTGTGTCAGTGTCCCCCAGACCTTGTCACAGTTCTGCCTGGTCCCAGTGCTCACTGTGCCTTGGGAAGCTTTGTGTCCTAGAAAACTGTGCTCAATTCTAGTCTGCGGCCTTGCCTATGGCCACAGACTCTTTTTTGTCCTCTGGAAACAAAAGCAACATTTTGACTTGAAAGAAGTGGTGTTTCCACTTCTGGAATTAGATCAGAGGGAACGTCCTGCCACTTGTGGAAGTTGGGGAAGGGAAGATACCTCAAGCAGGAGGATTCAGCTGTTGCGATGGGTTTGGAGAGTCATAAAAATGGCAGGCATGATAAAAACATCCAGCACTTTGAACTAGAACCATTGCTGAATGAAAGATTGAGCAGGATGAGTGTCTGTGTCCCCGTGTGCATGCATGTAGATTTGTACGTATGGGGGTGTCTGCATATATATATATATATATATATATATATATATATATATATATATATATGAATGCATGTGTGTTTGGGTCTCTGTGTGTATACCTGTGTGTTGGTATGTTCAATTGTATGTTGGTCTGGATGTATGCTTCCATATCTGCATCTTTGTGTGTCTGCCTGTGTGTGTGCATCTATGTAAGTGTGTATGTGTGGCTGCATGCATGTTTTTGTGTGTCTGTGCACATATGTCTATGTGCATCCATATCTCTATATCTGTGTGTCTGCATGTGGGTACCTTTAGACGAGTATGCTCAAGCATGTCTGCATGTGTGTGAGTGTGCGCGTGCCCATGTGAGTGTATTTTTTCTTGGCGGTGTCTTCAGCACACTTGGCCTGGAGTGCCCTGCCTCACTGGTCCCTCTTTCTGTCCCTATGACGTTGCTCTTCAGGCTGGACTCCTCTGTCTTAGCACACAGGTGCTGTGGACTTCCTAGTCTTTAGCGGCGTCTCTACAGACAAGGCTACCATGTCAACAGCTGCCTCTGGGAGGCCCAAGGGAAGGTGGGACCAGGCTTCTGAGTCTGTCGTCCAGATATCCTATGTCCTGGGTGGAGTGGTGTGTCTCCCTGAGTCCACAGAGCCTCACCCAGGTAGGTGGCTGGGTCTTAGTCTCCCTACTTCTCCGGTGTCCCCTCCTTTCACTCGTATCCTCCTCTGCTCGCTCCTCACAATGTGATTCATCTCTTAGGAAAGACCCAGAGTAACTGATTAATGTAAAGGGACACTTGGTGGCCTCTTCTTTTGCAGTTTATTCTACTCTGAAAATTTAATGAAGGGTCTGAGGGTCAATCCACAGTTGCATACCTGGCCTGTGGTAGAAGTAGGGGACATGGCTCTAAAACAAACACATCCCATTTTGGCTTGTACCATCTGGCACCATCTGGGGAGCCTCAGGCCAGCCCAGATGATGTCATGGTTTGGGGGAGGGTGACTCTGATTGTCAGGGCTGAGTAGGTGAAGTAAGGTGAGCCAGGTGTACAGAGTTAACTGCATGCTCAAGAGAACTCATGCGACCCTGAGCCTACCACACCTGAGGCTGCATTTCTTCATGTATGAGCTGCCATCCTCCAAGGAGCTATGAAAAACGCCAGGAAGACACTGTTCATCCCAAAGGGTTTTTAAGGAGCACAGAGGCCACTCTTGGTCCAGAAGGGCTGACCATACTGGCCAGGTGGGTTGCCAGCCAGCTATGCCCACAAATGCCTCATCCCGTAACTGCCGGCCCCAGAGGTGAGCAATTCCTTGTTGAATCAGTGTCACTGGACCCCCAAATTCGGGCCTGGGTACTCTGTTTCTCATCCCCGTGGAGCAGCTCTGTGCTGACAGCTAGTCTCGGTCCTTTTCTCCTTTCTGGAGAAGATCTACTAGAGTGGCCCGTCACCGGCTTGGCCAATCAGTCCATGAAGTCTGTGGGTGCTTCCTCCACGCTCAGTGCTGCTTGGGGCGTAAGTTGGTGGGGGGTGGGGATAACTAGGGGCAGCAGCCAAGTGACCACCAGGTGGGAGCCAGGAAGCACGTCTTCCTCTCTCCACATTCCAAAGTGGGACTTGCCTAGCGTGTATGTAGCCCTGGGCTCCATCCCCAGTATTGCAAAAACAGAGAAAAGGCAGTCGCAGTTTTTGGGTGTGGAGGTGCTCTACCAGTCAGTTCTGGGAGGTGGTGCCCTGTGTGCCCCTGCATCCCGGGCACTCGCTCCCTGCTGCTCACCGAAACCCCTTTTCCCTCACTAGCACACACCACGAGGGCGGATGGACAGGGCTCTGTATCACACACACGTCGCGCAGGTCCCCCAGGAAATAGCTAAATATTTATCAGCTGGATTGCTGTGGCTTTGTGGCGCTATGAACTCCAGAAGAACTTCCAAGGCTTTCATTTTTTCCCCAATGATCTTGCCGTCTGTGCGTTGTGACCCTCCCTGGCCTGGCATCTACATTTGCGGTGTTTTCCCTTGTCAAGATACTGTTTCATAGAGGCAGGTTTGGTAAAAATGTATTTCCGTTCTGATAAAATACATTACAATATATTTCCATTCTAAGTAAGTTGGTGCCTGTTTTGAATTAATCACCATGATGCACAGTAATTAGGTATACACGAATCTGCGGGGAGGTTTTCTTTTGGGAAGGGCTTGTTAATTCCATTTAACACTATTCAGTGACACATCGTGAAGGCCTGAAGATTTTCCCTAGAAATTAGGCTTGTACTTTCTACAGTGTAAGTCAAGGTTGTTCCTCCTAAGTGCTCTAGGAGTGCAGATAATCTGAGTAGGCGAACCCGGAGAACTCACTTACGTCCCTAGAATCCAGGCGGAAGTCAAGGACTGTAGGGGTCTGAGATCAGGTCGGGACAGGAGGGCTGGAAGTGGTGGCCTTGGAGGACAGGAGCTGGCCTGCCCACACCTCTCTTTGTCTCTTCTTCCTTCCCTCAACTTCTCCACCCCCTCCTCTCTTACTCCCTTTCTGTTCTTTTCTCCCTTTTCCTTTTCTTTCCCTTTCTCTTCTTCTCTCCTCCTCCTTATTTCTGTCTCCTTGTTTTCTCTTTCCCCCATCTCCTCCCTTTTCTGTTCTCTCACTCTCTTCCCCTCTTTCCATTTTATCTGCCTCCTTCCCCCTTTCCTTCTTTCCCTCTATTTTCTCTTCTCTCTCTCCCTTCATTACTCTCCATTTTCATTTTCTTTTCACCTTCTCTTTCTTCCTCTGTCTTCTTTTTCTCTCCCTCACTTTCTCTCACCCCTTTTCTTTTTCTTCCTGTTCTCTTTCCTTCACTCATGGCCTGTCTGGCCCCTCTGCACCTAGATCGTCACAGCACATCGGTGAATTCTGGCTTTGCCTCTGTGTGTAACAACCAGTGATACTACCGGAGTCCTCTCTGCAATGTTCACTAGAATAAAACAAGCACTCCATTGCTTTGAATAAAAATAAGGTGACTCTATTAACCGGTATGATATTCAAAAGTAGGCCTTATGTTTTCCCTAGGTCAGTAATCAATGGCAGAGTTATTTGGCTGAACAAACTTTTTTTTTAAAGGTTCGCTTTATATTAGCGGTTAATAATTAATGGGCCCATCACTGCCCATCACTGGAACCTATAAATGTATCTGTCTCTAGAATCGCCCTTTAGAGCTGTGGCTTTCAAAGTGTGGACTCTGGACCAATACACCAGCATTACCTGGGAACTTTTTTTTTTCCTGTTGGGTTCCCCCTTCCCTTTCTTTCCCTTCTTTTCTTCTCTCTTTTTTTCCCTTTCTTCTTTTTCTTTTCTCTGTACCAATGAAACAGAAACTGCAATGGTGTCCAGCAGCCTATAATTAATGAACTCTCCAGCTGCTTGGATGCACACTCCAGTTGGAAACCACCACCACAGACTGAAGACCGCCACTGTCCCCATGTCTGCAGTGTCACAGGCAAAGTCCTTCTAGGCAACATGGGGACATGCATATAATGGACCCAAATCAAAGGACAGGATTGAGATCCCTATGCTGTTCTTTAAACCTGGAATGTTCCCTGAAGGCCCATGTGCTAAGGCTCACTTCCCAGGCAATGGTGCTCTTGGGAAGAGTGGAGCCCTTAGGAAATGAGGCCTGGTGGGTGGTCTACAGGCCACTGAGGCATGTCTCCCAAGGGGACTGTGGAATCCCAATATGTTCCTTTCTCTTGCTTTAACTCTCTGGTATGAGATGAGCAGTTGGCCCCACCACACACACACTTTCAGCACACACGTCTGCCGTCACGTGCACCCCCACCCCATACACCAAAAGGCCTACAAGCAATGGGGTCAATTGCCATGCACTGAATCCTCCCAAACTGTGAGCCAAAATAGGCCTTTCTTCTTTGTAAGCTCAATATCTTAGGCATTTTTTTTGTAGCAATGAAAGGCTACCACGCCCCATATCATAGGAATATTGGAAGGATTATTCAAATAACACGTGAGGGTTAGTCATGTGAGCACAGCTGTCAGCCTTGGGCTAAGCTCAAGATGTACCTGGTGTCCTCTTCCATTGTGCATACAGTCCTAAGTGAAAACAAACATCAGTAACCCGTTCACAAATGGCCAACGGACTTTTGACATATATTTTTTCTGATAAAATGCTCGAGGCCTGGCCTACGCTGTTGCACGGCGATAGATCACATTCCTAGGATATGCAATGTCCTTTTCCCAGATGAGAAAGAGATCAAGGCATTCGTCCCAGTTGAGTTAATTCATTTGTTTTAACTTCTGAAACCACGACAGCACTAGTTTAGAATTTACTGCCAATATCAGAGCCTCGTTTAGAGCTATGTACTGCGTGATTCTCACAAAAGGGAGGGGGTTAGTCAGAAAGGAACAAGGGAGAAGAAATGCGTGTGTCTGTAGATAACACATCTTTAGGGAAGGATAGTTAGGGAAGAAACACTTTCAACTAAAAAGTCAACTAATGTAAGTGGGGTGAAATCTTGAGAGGAAGCACAGAAATGGCAAGTCAGAATATTAGCACCCGACCTCAAATCCGGCCAGGCCTGTTAACGAATTTTGATCAGATTTTAGGATGAGACATTAGATGAGAAGAACAAAATGAAAAAAAAAAAATCTCTCAAACAGAAAGAATAAATGCGAAGTTGAGATATTCCAAAAGTGCAGGTTATCAAAACACCACCCAGCTGGTCAGTCCCTGCAAACTTTCCTCAGTACTTTCCAGAGCTCTGAGAATCCCCATGTGCCCTCCATCCGGCCACCAGAGGGCGCTCCGGTCCTCCCAGTGCGGTCAGCCTGACAGACGCGGACTTTCTGTCTTTGAGGTCCTGTCATTCTCTGTATAAACAAGTTACGTTCAAGTGTTTAGGATATAAATTACGACCATGCCGGCTGCCTCGGAAGGAATGTAAACACAGCACTGTGGTCGGAGCAAACTCTGAAACTGACTTCATAATTTATAGCAGGCCCCCCGAGTAGCTCAGTATAAAAGACAAAAAAGGGGGGGGGGGGCTCTATTTAACTGCAAATATGATAATAGAGAGACAAAAACGTTTAAATCACTGCTAAATTTTGGAAAATACGGAAAGGAAGCTGAGGGATTAGGAAGATGGTTAAGACTTTTGAAAACAAGATGTTTTATTCAAAAGACCATCTCTGGACTAAAATTCAGCTGTAATATAAAAAAGCCCATGAATGAGGTATCTCCTTAGTGATGCGAAGGGCTTGCTGACGAACCCGGGGAAGATGTTCACGGACCAGAAACAAACATGAGTTTCTCGCTTATAAAAGTAAAAACGAAAACAAAAGTCCAGCCCGGAGTTAGACAGAAAAAACCTACCACTGCATGATTAAAGTTGAGCATTTCTGTGGCCCCTCAGGTCTCTGGTTGCCAACACGGCCTTTCACCTGATGAGTGGGCCAAGAAGTAAGTCCTTGTGCTTGGTTTCTGCCCCCCCCCCCCCCTTTAACTCAGAGCTATGCCAGCCCTGCAGCATTCATGATTGGAACACCTAGCAAGAAAGAAAAAGGGGGCTGTGGGAAGCCTCTTGAGGAGGAAGGGTGCCAGCCTTGAAGATCTGGATGCTTGAGGTCTCTTCCCTACCACTCCACACCCTTCCCCATGGGCTTCTTAGATGGGACGACCACCAGTAAGAAAAGTGTAAACCGTGAGGGTAAGGCAGGGTCCTCTCTGTGGGCACCTCACCCTCACCAGCTGCTAGCTCAGCCCAGAAGAGTCTGGGTGCTGGCTGACTCTCTGTGTCCCCCTCCACGTATCTCACCATTAAAGGATAAAACATTTTGAGGGGCACAGGAAAAGAAAACAAAGGGGCACAAAACTTGGTTTCCTCAAGTCAGACCCGTGCCTTTCACTGACTTGCCTGGTTTTTGTTTTTACCTTCTGGCTTTTGTTTAGCAGAGAAAGTGAGGGTAAAATAGAGAAAAAAAAAATACCAGGCAACACTCCCTCTGCTCTGTCACTCCTGAGAAGACCCACCATCAGAACCTGGCCTGTGTTACTGAAGGCACAGACCTCACACCACGTCAATTATACAACTTGGGGTAGTGTAGAGTTGCGATGCTGGGAAGATATCGGGGAGACAGGACCCATCAATCCACGGAAGGGTACACTCAGAGGAAATAGGTCCCTAAAACAGCTACTTGTTATATACATTTTATTGAAAAAAATTTTACAACAAAATATTTTGGCAAACTGTAAAAGTATACATGAGTGCAAATATATCCTCCTTTTAAAATACAAGCAAAGTGTGAGTATACATGACGATCCTAAAAATATCTTTAAAATATGGTGGTAGAAAACAACCTTGTAAAAATGTTGTATTGTCACAATACCGAGAACCACTTTTTAACTAGACACACGGGTTCTAAATAATTTCTTGGTTATGTTCTTTGGCACCTGTATTCAAACGGAGTGTTGGGGTGGGGGGGGGACCAAAATTCTACTACCTAGCTGGGCAAGAAGAGAAGGCTTTTTTGAAATCTTGTGCTTTGCACTGCCTTTTTAAAAAGCACACAAGTTTTCATAGATAAAGAAAAACACACACATAGACACACGGCTTGCCTGCCTTTTTTTTTTTTTTTTTTTTAAGATTGCTGAAGGCAACTAAGGTCCCAGAGTGACTAGTTTTTACCCTTGGTAACTTTTTACCAAATCTGCTCTCCCCTTCAGCTGGGGTCTGGCCTTGGAGGGCTTCCCTCTTCCAACGGCAGGCCAGAGGAGCGGGACCAGGCTCTCCTGAACCTTCTGGCTAAGGGGCGGGTGCTACTCACTGCTGCCCATGCACAAAACAGTCACTGCAGTTCCTCGGGGAGCACAGGGGACAGTGGCCTTCTGGCGGCCTCTCTCCGTTCACATGACACAGGGCTTAATGTCCTGACACACGCTCTGGTGGTGATGGTGGTAATAAGACCCACTAGCCGAGGGGTGGAAGGAAGAAATGCCATTGAAATTGAGGACGAAATCTTTTCTGTCGCACACCGGAGCGGAGTGATGCTGGTAACGTGGCAGGCCCACTGGAAGGAGAAAGGGGAGAGATAACCAAAGGTTTTAAGAGTCAAGCTTATCCCAGCTGATCACGGCTTATGTTAGTTTTTAAATTTCCATCTACCCTGTGGCTTTAACTTAGGGCGCACGAGGTGTGCGTTTGGAACCGAAACCGAGGCCTTTTGCTCTTGTGCCAGGCTTGTTTTCCAGCTAACGGATCTCCTTAGAGTAGCTGGCATTGAAGGGATGTTCCCGTGTCACAAGAGGGTGATAGGAAATAATCGCATCGCGAGGGACAAGGGCGGGGAAGAAAGGCACAGCTTGTGCTCCCCCTAGGTGGGCATCTACGCAGGCCCCAGCGTCTTAGGTTCCGCTTAGGGAATTCAGGGCTTCAGGAGTAGAGAACTGCTCCTTGGGCTCAAGCATCTGGTGGCTGCCAGCGGTCCTGAGGGAGCCTCGGGCTGCTGGCCGAGGGTGGCAAAGGCCTGCTCCCCGCTGGCCAGGGACCGCTCCTTCCCAGGGCCGACCAGCCTGCTTTTGCTTTTGCTTTTCGGTTGGCCTAGAGCACAACCCGCAATCGGCTTAGGGCTTTCAGTGTGTGCCCGATCGTCTGTCTCCACTCCACTCAGTGCTCAGTGAGGTTCTTTCCACCTAGGTCTTTTCTAGTCCCCCCCACTAACGTGGGCAGCATCAACTGGCACATTGGAGCCAGGCCGGATCCTGTTTTTCATACCGCGGCCTGCCGGGTGTCGGCCCTGCTCCATCCCGGCACCTAGGGAGGAGGCCCCAGGCCGAACAGCGGGGTCACTCTGTCTCCGCGATGGGCCAGCCATCGGCGCGCTGCGCTGGCAACGCAAAGCAGCGGCTGGCAGGAGCCTGGCTGTTCGATGCGCACAGGTGTGTATACTCGCCACGTTACTGCACGTTGTGGCGCCCCAAGTAGTGGTACCGGAGGGACAGAGAGCCAGCAACGGGCCTCGGGACCCAAGGCCCCTGCGGGCGCTTTAACGTGCCGGGGAGAGGGGATGACATTAGCTCAGCAGGACTTAATGAAAAGTATTCAGACGCGGGCGGGCCGCTGTCATTGAGTGGGACAGCAGCAGAACTTGCCCGCTTGGAACACTGGGGAAGGAGGATCCTGGGCCTGTGTTCTGAGCCGTGTGCAGGGAGTGGGGGGTTGGGGGCAGCTCCTCAGGCTGCAGCCGTCTCCCCTGGGCCTTTCTGTCTCTGGTCTGTGGCACTGTAGGCCTAGCGCTCCAAACCAGGTCCCGACTCCTGGAAAGCCCTCTGCCCGATAGATGCCAACTTCGTGGACCATTCAAGAGAGAGGCAAGATGAAGGGGGCGTGGGAGGAAGGGGCAGTGCCCCCAGATCCGGCCGGCCATGACCTCCCTGGCCTTCCCAGACTTGGTCAGGAGGTGAAGGGAGGCTCCACGGATGGCAGGCCTCGGGTGGCCGTGGGCAGGGCCGCCAGGCCTAGCACCCGGACTCAGAAGCTTTCATTCTCTCCAAAAAAGACCAGAGAGATGTGCTTCCATTTCCAGGGATTTCTGATGCCTTGTGTACGGGCCTGGTGTGGGATCAGAGCTGCCTCAGGAGGGTCAGGAGTCTCTTTCTAAGTGCCGTTCCCTGGATCTGGGAAGCCTTGAAGTTCAGTAGGGCCTGGCAGGCAGGCCAGGGGCCCAGTGGGCTCCAGCTCAGTGTGTGAAAGACAGGGATTGACAGCCAGTGGCAGGGGATAATTTTTTTTTAAAAAGTAAAGAAAAGAAAAAAAGTAGAGGCGAGGGCTGCCCGTATTGGTTCCTCGTTGAAATTCCCATAAAACTGAACAAGACTCCACTCTCAGTGGGTTAAGTCAGGCTAAAATCCTCTCCGGTGTGGTCCTGCGGAGACTGTCTTTGTTTAGTTAACCTCCGAGACCCGCATTTAAAAGGCCTATTTGGGAAACTTCTCTGTCGGGGAACCAACATCTTTTGTCCATTTCTGGGCTTCCCTTCTGCCCTGATGCTCCGGGTTGCACATGGAGTCTTGTAAAAAGTACCCGTCGTCCTGCGAACCATTTTCTAACTGAGGTAGGAGGTGAAGGGAGTGAGAGCATCTTTGGTCCTGGCTTTTGACAGGCCGGCTTGACTGATTTTAATCTGCACCCCATGGGGCCTCAGAGGGGTTAATAAGTCGGGCCTTATCTCCGCTCTTCCAGCAAAGCCGGCCACATATTCAAGATTTCTCCTCCATCTTCACCCTCCTCCCTCCTGCCCTCCCACCTTTCACCGCTTTCCACAAGTCAATAAATTTTCATAATCTGCAACCCACACAATTCAAACCAGCCATGCCACAAGCGGCCTCCAGGCACACTTCTTAGGGGAGTCACAGCAGGGCGCTCAGGTCCCACTGCCCAGGAGACTCATGTGTCAGCAGCCGGGGTCCACTGGGTGTGCATGGTGGGGGGACCCCCTCCACAGCTCGGCGCCCCTCTCCACTGGGCACGGCCCTCTAGTGAAAGTTCCTGGGACCCCACTCTTTTTCTGCCTCTCCCTCTCTCCTGCTCTCAGCCCGTGCTCAGCTACTAATAACAACTCTTTCTCCCCATAGCCCGGCCCACGCAACACCTCTCTCTTTTAGAAATTTGAGACAAAAGTAAAGCAAAACGAACCTTAATTAAAAAAAAAAAAAAGACAAAGGGAACCAGCCACCGTTCCTCTGCCAAAGTCCCCAGAGACCAATGCCTTCTCTTGAAGTTAACGGGGAGGCCTAAGTCCGTAGAGACACCCCTCAAAAGCAGAAAACGCGCGACTCTACACTAGCTCCAATAAGTTGAGCAACTCTGGAGGCCTGGCTCTCCAGCAGGGACACCTGGGAGGGTGGTAAGATACGGGTCCTTGGCCCTCCTCTCCTACAGATAGGGTGTTAGCTACCCCCGGCATCCTTGCGACCCGGTGCCCTCTGACCCCAGGCTGCGACGGCCCAGAGGGAGCGGCGCTCGCTGGTGGTCTGCAGGCTTTGAGGTGAAGCTCCCCCCACCTCCGGGAGGGCTGCTCCGGGCACAGCGCATTACCTGAGAGATCCTCCCGGGCGTTCTGGTGCAGGTAGCTCTGCTCCAGCGAGTAGGAGGGCATGCTGGCGTGCAGGCCCGCCGGGCCCGCGGGGTTGCTGCTGGGCGTCAGGGCCGGCGGCTGCTTGAGGTAAGGCGAGGCACCGGGAGAACTCCAATGCGCCGCGGGGCTCGTGTAAGGCGAGTGGCATTCGATGGCGCTCGCCATGGCCGGGGACGAGGGCACCGGGCTGCTGCTACTGTCCGGCCCGTAGTCCCCGCCGCCGCCGCCGCCCGCCGCGCCGATGGCTCCGGGGCCCGCGGGCACGGGACAGCTGGCCATGTAGGTGGAGCCCGGGTTAGGCGACATGTGCGGGACGTGGTGGTGGTGATGGTGGTGCGGGTGCGCGTGGCCCGGGGCGCCCGCGCCGGCGTCGTAGCCGGCGGGCATCACGTCGAGGCCCCCGTAGCCGCCCTGGCCGGGGCAGCCGAGCGGCGCCGCGGGCGGAGCCTGGAAGTCGAAGCCCTGCGGGAGCAGCGACGCCCCGAAGCCCAAGCCGCCCACCACGCGGTGGTACACGGGCTTGAGCGCCTGGCACTTCCGCCTGAAGCCGCGCGGCCGGCGGCGGAACGAGCCCTCCTCGAACATGAACTCGCTGGCCGGGTCGATGGTCCAGTAGTGGCCCTTGCCCGGCCGCCCCAGGCCCTTGGGCAGCTTGATGAAGCACTCGTTGAGCGAGAGGTTGTGGCGCACCGAGTTCTTCCAGCCCTGGTAGGCGCCGCGGAAGAAGGGGAAGCGCGCCTGCAGGAACTGGTAGATCTCGCTGAGCGTCAGGCGCTTGCTGGGCGAGCTCTGGATGGCCATGACGATGAGCGCGATGTACGAGTAGGGCGGCTTCTCGGGCCGCCGCAGCCCGGAGCTCGCCTTGCGGGCCGCCGCGCCCCCGCCGCCCGCGCCGCCGGCGCCCGCGCCGCCGCCGCCGCCCGGCGCGCTCTTGCAGGCGGCCGGCGCGCTGGCGGAGCCGGAGGAGGACGCCGAGGCACAGGAGGCAGAGGACGAGGACGCCGAGGACGACGCGGCGGGCTCCCGGGCGGCGGCGGCGGCGGGCGGCGGGCTCATGAGCGCGGCCGGGGGCGCGCCGGGGGCCGGGCTGCACGCGCGGCGCGGCGGGGCGGGCGGCGGGCGCGGCGGCGGCGGGGGCGGCCCTGCCTCGCCGCTCATCGGGGCCCCGGGCGCGAGGCCGGGCCGCGGGAGCGGGGGCGCCGGCGCGGGGTCGGCCCAGAAGCCCGGCGGGGGTGCGAGCCCGCCGCCGCCGCCGCCCGCGCTGTAGGCTTGGCCGCTGCGGGCCAGCGCTCCGGCGTCGCCGCGCTCACGGCTCCTGGGGGCGGCGGCGGCGGGGGCGGCGGGCCGGAGGCGGCGCCCGGCGCATCCCCGTCCCGAGCCTCGGGCCGCCCCACGCCTTGCGCAACCGGCCCGGCCGCGGCGCGGGAGCCGCCGAGCCGGGAGCTGGGGCCGCGCCGGGGACCCGGGGGTCGAGCCTGGCGTCTCCCTGCGCGAGCGCTCGGCTCTGGCTCCCGGACTCCCTCCCGCCGGCGCGGCGCGCGGCCTCCGCCCGACCCCGCCCTGCCCCTCCGCGCCGCCCCCCGCCCGACCCGGAGGCCGGCTCCCGCCCTGTCTCCCGCCTCGCTCCCCGGGGGCCCCGGCGCTCTCAGTTCCGCGCGGGACCTCTCTCCCCCTCCCCACGCATCCCCTCGGGATCGGGGGGATCTCACACACCGACTCACTGTGCGCTGGGAGGACCCTCCCCCCCACACACACCACCAGCCTGGGACACTCGGATGGGGACCGGTCTCCGGGCGCCTGCAGCGCGCGCCGCGGGTCCCCACCCCGAGCCTGCGGCGCCCGCCCCGTCCCGCCCCCGCGGCCCACCCCTTCTCCCCCCTTCCTGCCCCTCCCCCCTGCCTCCGCCCGGCCCGGCCACCGCGGCGAAGCGGTGCCCAGGCCGGGGCTGCCGCCCAGAGGCTCCCCGGCCGGCGTCCCAGGTGCCCGAACTGACACCGGCTGTCAGCTGCAGTTACACCAGGCCGCCGCACGCCAGGGCGCCAGACGCCCAAAGGTAAAGTGCCAACATCCTCTCTCTTTCCGGCGGGGCCTGCAGCCTCGGGCGACTGTGGGCTTAGAGAACCAGCACCGGTGCCCCGGGGCTTGCCGGCCCCCCTGCTGCCCGGGGCGCTTCCGACTCTGCTCAGAAAGGCTCGGATGGAGAGATCTGGGCCAAGTTCTAGAGACTCTGGAACACTGGGTGGAATAGGATTTCGGTTTATGTTTACTTCCTTTCCATTTGTAGAAAAGAGAGAGGCAGCGGCAAGGAGGCCTCCCCCGCTTAAGCAGGGTGACGGTCTTTACGTTCCATCCTGATGCAGCGCGCAGCTGTCACTAGACTTACACCCTCCCTTCGGCGTCGCCCACCAAGAAATGCGTCATCTGTAGGCTGACTTTGGTCCAAGAACACTCCAGCCGCCGGGCCGGGCTAATTCCTGCTGTGCACGGGCTCCGATAGGCGTGCCCCCGGGGAGGAATCATTTCCAATGAGACCCGACAGGTAGTTATTGGATTACTCCCTCAGGGAAATGTAGTCTGATCAGCGACAGGGGCTGGAGAAAGCGAGCGAGGCGCGCAGCAGCGGGCCTGGCCACGTAGGGAAGGACGGGGAGGCCCAGAGGACAGGGTGGCCCAGCAGAGGACCAAATAGGAGGCAAAGGCTGGGTGTACCGCTGTGTCTCTCCTGAGCGGACCCCCGCCAAAGGGGTGTGTGCCCCGGAGATTGTGGGCTAGACAAGGCGAGATTTGCAGCGATTCAGACACAAACCTAGCCAAGAGGTCTCGGAGGAGCCCCGCGAGGTAGGCCCCCTGGGGCTGGCACCGGCTCCTAGCGCTCCTGGAATACTTGAGGGACTGCTGCTGGCTGAAAGTGCCTGCCGGTGGGTCTGTGGAAGGGGAGGAGAGGGCGGGGTGGGCAGGGGGAGGGGGCCGGGCTGGTGCTGGCCCCAGACAGTGACCTGGAGTTGAGTGGAAGCAGGCTTTTTCCATCAAACCCTGCCTGGATACCACACACAGAGACTGAGTGTCAGTTTACTGCCCTGAGCCGGGCCCCTTTTCCCTAAGCTCCACAGTAATTAGACAAAGAAAACCTAAATTAGCTGAACAGGCGTCGACAGCTTCCTCCAGAGCACCCCCTGGTACCTACACGGGAATGTGTCCCAAAATGGCTTGATTGTAGCTGAGAGTCAGCTAAGAAAACACCACCATGCCGAACTCAGTTTACCACTCATTTCGACGAGAAAAAAGAAACAAGTCACTCTTTTCCGGAAGGGATGTTTTGATTGGGGTGGGTAGGGGGGTTTGCAGTTGTTTCCACTTTCTAAGAATTTCTGTCTGACGGGTGAGCATTTTAGGGGAGCAGGTCCTAATGTATTTCATGCTAATCTCCCCGTCTTGTCCTCTTTGGCCAATTTTGGCGTGGGGTAATTTTAAAGTAAGTAATTAAATGTGAAAATAAATATGTGCTCAGTAAATCAAGGCTTCAAGTGTCTGAAAAATTTCTTAAATAAGATAGAAATTGTAGTGGAGAGATTGGTAGTATCCAAAAGGACATAGATGTCATCGTGTGTGTATGTGTGTGTTTTAAGTGGAAAGAGCGCTGAGCAGTTATCTCATTTGTAGGTGGGTGATGAGCAGTGGGTTTTGGGAACCTCTCACAGGTCAGTATCTTCACTCAGCCATGAGCCCTCAGTGACTTTCTGCACCCGGGTGTTGTAGGGATATTTCATCCCACAGGGCACCTGCCTTAGTACCAGGCCTCAGAAACTTTGGAAACGCAGAGACTAAAGAAGAAAAGGCACTAACTCTTAAAATCCAGGTATAGCCAGAAATAGCTTTCTGTACTGAAAGTTCTCAGTTTAGGAGTCATGGGTCCCTTCGAAAATAGATGAAAGTTAATCAGCTGGTGTCAGAAAGACAAAACAAAATAAAACAAAACAAAAAAACCCACTCCAATTTATCTGGGCTTTAGGAAAGTTACAAATACCCATTTTTAAAATCCTTACTTTGAATATTTTAGTTTCTACCAAATCAACTGGCTGTATTATGAGAGGTCTTTAAGGCTTCCTCCCCACCCAGGTAACAACGGGATTTATTTTACCCAAACTTTCTCAACTCCTAAAACAAACTCACTTAGCATTTGATGAGTCTTGGGGTCCCAGGCAGGTGTTGGGAAGGCCTTGGACAGAGGGGAGTAGTCAGGATCAGACGGGGGGGGGGGGTATGCAAATCTCTGAACTCCCCAAAGAGATGGGGCTCTGGCGACCTTCATTTTTTGCACAATAGAGGTTCTTCCTTGAAACTTTTTTGTTTGTCTTATCCCGGGACAGGGACTGCCTAAGGTGGCTTGTCACAGGTCACCCTCGGGCACCAGATGCAGCCTAATGGTGGTGGTGGGGTGGTGGGGACGCCGACTCCAAATTCAGCATGCCTTTTGCTGCACACCAGCAAAATCCTTCCTAGCATTGAACTTTCATCTTTGGCATGCCCCAGTCTTTTGGGTAAAAATCATGCCATAACCAACTGTCATATTCTTCTTTTTCCTGGCAAAATAACAATTTCTGCTTAGCAGCGTTTATTTACTGGTTTTTAATTTATTATTTTGATAATGGTGCAGGCTCTCTATCACGGACCTAGACCCCCGGCAAGTGGACGAGGTTCAAAGGGAAAGTTGTGTTCACCTCTGGAGTACAGCTTCGCTACAGCCAGTTCCCTCGGGAGCTTATCCACTGGCTTTCACTCCCTAAGAACAAAAATCTTTTTGTTTTTTCCTTGCGAGAAGGAAAGGTATGATTCATTGAAATGAGTCTAGATCAGTCCAGGCACTTCTCTGTTAACCAGAAACATACAGCCTCAGGGCAAAGCGTCCTCTCTTCATCTCAGTTGGTTGACCGGCTGGCTGGCTGGCTTGGGGTTCCTTTCCGGCTACACATCCTTGAGTCCCACCCATGCCCCAGCGCAAGGGAATGTAAACTTCAGGAAGCTTGGGTTTCTCTGATTTTGTTCTGTAATCGACATTTTATTCTAGGAAATCTTTTCATTATTGCGGTTTTAACCTTACGTTTTTAGCATCTTTCCTCTGCTCCGTGGGTCTTCCATGAAGTAGCTTAGACTAAACGTGACAGGAGGGATCCATACCTCTGTACCGACCTTCTTTGTGGCCACGTAAGACATCTCCGGCAGCAGCAGGTCGTGCGGTTCGCACCCTTCCCTTCCTTCTGCCTGGGCTGAGGTGGGGAAAAACATCACCCCAGTTTAGTCTGAAACTGACCACCGTTTTTGACCTGGGTTTTGCTACCACCCCCTGCGAGGCCTTTCTGAATGTGATGGTAGGAAATCTGCTATGGCTACAGGTGACAGCAGGAGAGGAAGCACCGGACTACTTTGCCACAAAGGCCACTTAGAAACATCAAGTTATAATGGAAGATTCAGCCGCAGCCCTGAAAAGGGACCCTGGGAAGTGGAGTAGCTGGGATTTTTACACCTCTCCTGGTGTCTGCTGTCCTTCCTTGGTCCAGAAATACCCAGACCCCCAGATCTGAGCACCAGCCACCCAATTCCGAATGTTTATTTGGATGGTTTCTTCCGCTCTCCAAATGCTTTTTTCCTGGGCTGGGCTCTTTTTATAGCTACTTTCCTGCAAGATCTGCCGATAGTCCCCAGACCTCCTGGGCTTGGAGGTAGTGGGGACTCCTGGCCCACTTAGGCCTGGTCTGAAGCTTCCTGGAGAAGGAGGAGAAATGTCCCAACCAACAAACTCCCATGTCTCCGGCTCCACACACCTCAGATTGCAAGGGTATGGGTCCCATTGCTCCTGAGACAGAAACCTTGAGATAGCCAGCCAGCGTTCTCCGGTGCTCCCCAGCCTGGGTTCCCATAAGGGCAGTACCCTGTAGAGGACTTATTTGGCCTACAGCCTGCTGCGTTAAGAGGTGGTAGTACCAGGGGTGTAGAAGATTTTTAAGGCAAGGGCAATTTACTGACTAAAAGGCAGAGAAAATGGGCCAGGTTTGGGGAAGAGTGGTCTGTCTGTGGGTCTCCCAAGGGTTCAGAATTCATGGGATCCCCTCAGAAGGACAATGAGTAGGTAGGGAAGCTGGTGCCTCATGTTTCTGGAAGCAAGTGCGGATGCTGGTGCTTGTTAGCTTGTTAATTTTGCTGAGAGGAAGCCCCTGGGTTTGGGGTATGGGAACTAGGAGCTTGCTTTCTGGATGAAACGGAAATGGGTAAGAGCCAGGCTGTGTCTTGAGAGTGTGTGTGCAGCCCTGGAGCCCAAGGACCCTTGGAGTGCCCTGTCTTTGCCAGGAGCCCTCCTGGCGGTGAATCTTCTGCTCCTGAGCCTCTTACTCTGTTGGGGGACAGTGTCCCCACCTCTTCCATCCATCTCCCGGAGCTCCAGAGGTAGAGATCTGGGCCTAGCTAGCAAGCCTGCAAGGCAGAGCTGGCAGGCCACCCAGGAGCGGGGGGCCTGGCGGATCTCCTGGGGACGAACAAGGTAAAACCAGGGAGAAGGCCTCACGGAAGCCACCCGCCCAGCACTCCCGGAGGTCACTAGGCCAAGACACTCTGCAATTGTGAAGAAAGGCCACTGATTTCAGGCCTCCGGCTGTCAGGGAAGTGCCCTGGAGGTCCCAACCCAGCCAGGCTCGGGTTTTCTTCTCTGTCTGGTCGGTCTCCTCTCTCCATGCCCTCCCTTCCCCTAAATAAATAAATATCTCCAAGGGCAGCAAACTCGGCGGGGCGCCGGGCCTTGTGCGCCTGGGCCAGTGATGAACTTCCTGGCGCATCAAAACTCTGCTCCCGTTCTCCCGCCGAGCTCAGGATATGGGGCACGCTCGCTTCTCTTCAGAAAAGGAAGCGTAGCTCTTCCAAAAATATAAATCAGCTCTGACGTCCAAATATTTCTTTTGTCCTCCAGCATCCTCTGTGGGGATAAATAAAACGTACTCGGCGCCCAGAGGCCGACTAGGGACCTCTGGGCGCCTAGACGCCGCCTCTGAGAAGATGCCTTCTGGGAGTCCCCCATTCCTTATGACCCTCATCCCCCCAGCCTGGCTATGGGTTTTGGTCTGGGTGTGTGGTCTGATCCTCTCAGTCCAGGGACTGCGGGTTGGAGTGGCTCCTTGATGAAATGGAACCCCAAGGCCTTGGCACAAGAAAGAAAGGCGAAGGGGCTGCCTCTCAGATGGGTTTGGGTCCCCAAGATGCCTAGTAGCCCCACCTTGTCTTTGAAGTTTGAGTTCCCCTGGGACAGTGCTGGCCACTCTGTCCCAGTAGCCTCAGACTCAGGGAGCTCCTCCTTTGGGAGCCAGTGGGTCATTTCTGAGGGCTGCTGCTCTTCTCAAGAAACAGTGGGTTTCACAGTCTCAGGTCTGGTTCCTCTGGGGCTGGATCCTACAGGCTGTCAGGCCATCAGCCCCTGGGGATGTCCAGAGCTGGGATGTCCCTAAGGATTTCCTCTCCAGTTTGGACAGGTTTTCAGTTGAGGACCTGGGCAGGAAATCTACTTCAAGATAATTGCAGGCAGCAAAGGTGTTGGAGAAGGTAGTGAGAGCAGGGAGGTCATGACATGGGGTAGAATTCCAGTCGAGGGATGTGGCCTGGAGGTGTGTCCCACACCTCCACTCCCTTTCTTGCTCTCCAGACACTGTGTGGTTGGCAGCCCACCTGCCTTTCTGATGTTCCCCTTTCTCCGGTAACTGACCCTTCACCCTCCAGCAGCACCTAGAGGCCTGCCTGGACATCTTAGGTAGGATGACAGGTCCAAGCAAGAAGCTGCCATCTGGCCAAGGTCCACTCACCCTCCTCTCATTCCTCCTCTCCCAGCCCCCAGTTCTTTTTCTGGCCTGGGCCTCTGCTGTGCAGTGGGGCCTGTTCTGCCTCTCTCCTTCTCTCTTCAGGGGGGTCTTTATTGATGAGCTGCCTTGAAAACCTCTGCCCAGGCCGTCCCAGAAGGGTTTAGACAATCCATCACCCACCACTTCAAGAATGCTTCCTCCCTTTCAAACACAATCCTCATACACCAGACGGGCTGCAGTGGGGAGGGCCACACACTTGAAGAGAGAACTGCTACATCATCAAAGGCACAGCCGTCCCAACCTTTCGGAAACAGGGACTTGGGCCAAAAATCCCGCCCAGGGATGTGTGCACCCCCTCTCCCTCCCCTCCGCCTTCCACCTGAGTAGCCTCCGTGCCCACAACCCCACGTCCTCTTGGCCAGTGTGCACCCCTACTCTGCGCCTGACTTCTCCTCCGTGGGTAGCTTACGTTTCAGCTTTTCCTCTTGGGGTTCTGAGCAACTTTCGACCTAGTCATCATACTTATTTCCCACTATTTTTATTAATACACATATGCAATACATCATGTTTACAATGAACTTGAGTATTTTGTGCACATATATATCACATCAATTTTACAATCCCTTCCCATTTTTGACCCTCCTATGCCCTTCCCATCCCTTCCCCCCAACTCCAGCTATCACATCATGTGGTTCTATAGAATGCTTGTATTCTGGGTTTCCCGGGTCAGAGAGACTATACATATTTAATCTGCATCTGACTCATTTCACTTAAATCACCACTCTAGCTCAGCCTCCTATTCCTTGAATGGGCCGCAGTGGTCAAATCTTGATAGCCTCTTCTCTGAGTCCAGGCGATCCCTTTATTGGGATGATTGCCAAAAGTTCTTTTTTTCTATATTTTGCTATGTCTTTTTTGAGGTTCTTGAACCTGGCCTCACCCACCAGTCCACATAAGAAAAGAACAACCATGGAATTCAAAAGGGTAGTAAATGTGAGAAAGAAGAAAAGTTTATAGTCATCATACTTTGGCGGCCTAGTCATGGGGGTCTCTGTTGCCGGGGAGGCGCGAGTTCCAAGGCCCGGGTGCAGTCCTTTGCAATCAAGCCAACGCCTCCTTCCCTCTTGAAGACACTTCTTGCTTCCTGGGCTCTGGCTCCGCCCCTTCGCCCAAGGCGCCGGAAGTTCCTCTGGCTTCCGCTAGGTGGTGCCAAGCTCCCGGAAATCGCGGCACGAGTCCCGGCTCGCGGTCACCTGCTGGGGCTTCGGGGACCGCAGCGTCCGGGTTCCCGCGGCTCCTACAGCCCGGATCCCAGCCCTGGCCACAGGCCGGGTGGACGGCGACCTCCGAGAGGCGCCACGGACCTCGCGCGTTGGGCGCACCTCCTTCCCTTCCATTTCCGGAGCAGGCACCTGAGCCTCCTAGCGGAGAGAGCCCCTCGGGAGACGTGCGCTTCTGGGCCCGGCATGGCAAGCGCAGAGTTCGTTTTGGTGACTTAGGTTCCTGGAAGCCAGGAGCCGGCGCTGGGTCTTCATTGTAGAATCACGCCTGGGGCTCCTGAAACTCTCCTGCGACCTGGGGGGAAACGATCGGAGCAAAGAACGGATGCCGAGGGAAAGAAGGAACCGTGGAGCACCTGGCGGCTTCTGCCCCCTGGGAAAGTGTCAGGGAAAGTGCGCTCCTCTCCGGACTTCTGCGGTCCCATCCGGGAAGCCTTCGGATGTCTGCACTGCGACGGGAAGACAGTTATTTGCTTGTCTTAAACTCTCATGCTTTTTAACCAAGGGGAACCCTGGAGCCTCGCCCAGCTTGTCTTGGTGAAAGCTTGGAGAGCAGGAGAGACCTTGAGGGGTCATTTTGGGATAAGCTGGATGCACAGGAAAGCGCCAGGGAGGAAGAGGGGGCTCCTTCAGGGCTGCTGGGCTTGGAACCAGATTCCAAGGTGTCGCCACCGGCCTTTCTCTTCTTCTGCACGGTGACTACGGATGAGCTGGACTTTTTTTTAAAAAAATGAAATCAGAAGACATTCTTTATAGCCACGGACTCTTTAAAAATACTCTAAAAATTAACTTTATTGATGTAAAACTTACATACAATAAAACACGTTCACTAAGTGAAGAAGTTGAGTTTTATTTTTAAAAATCTTTTTGTTATTTTGCAAAGTTGCATAATACATGAAGTAGACCATGCAGGGAGCCCTCGCCCACCGTCACCTGAGCGTGACAGTTCTCAAGGTTTTGCCACGTTCGCTTCATTTTATTTTAATTTCTTGAAATATTTTAGAGCAAACCTAGCCTTTTTCTTTCCTTTCCTCCTCTCATCTCAGGGTATTAAATAAAGGACCTTCCCAGTGTGACATATCTCCAGTCCCTCCCTCTCCCCATATTTTTTTTGAGGCAGGGTCTCAGTTGCTCATGCTAAACTTGAGCTTACCATCTTTCTGCCTCAGCCTCCCAGAATGGTTGGATCATAGTCAAGTACCACCACCCTGGGTTAGACAAATTTTAAAAGTTGCGTCGCACACCTCCAAGTCTGTATCTTTTCTACCTAAGATTGCCTTTTGGTGCAGGCAAGCACACCGTTCCTGGGGGAGTTCAAAATTAGGGTTGAGACCTTGTGTTGGTGCTTCTTTGTGAGTGTGTGTGTGTGTGGGGGGGGGCAGAATTCTCCATTCTGCTGCTTAGTCAATCTTAGTGACTTGGCTTTCCACCTGCAGCTGAATCCTGGGAGAGGCTGACAGACACCCTTCGCCGTTCCTTGGAAGCTGGGTCTGTGCTGTCACTTTACGTAGTGAAAAGGGGCGGGTGGATTTGTTCGGCGGTCAGAATTGCTTTTCACACGCAAGTGTCAGGTCATATGTCATAGAACTTTTGGCAAGATCACACGTGTCCTTTGAAAATGTCCACAGGTGTGTGTGTGTGTGTGTGTGTGTGTGTGTGTGCGCTTGTCCAAATAAGTTATCCAGGCAGTGGCTACCTGTGGGAGATTTTTTCATATTGTTTGAAAATGCTGTGGAAGAATTTTGGACTACCCTGGAGGGACAAAGGTGTGTGTGTTGGAAGTGGACCTCCTAGGCATTCTCTCCTCTCCCACATCAGGACCCTACACAAACACTTCAGAACTATTTGCTGGTCTGCCTTTTCCCCCTGGTTCCGCAGGTCACCACTCGTAGCCTGAGCAGGTGAGTGGTGACGCGATGTAAGTAGTCCTAGACTTGCAGCTTGAAGACCGTACACGCTCCCGTTTCTTTAGGTAGGTGAGTACCGTCTCTCTCCACCTCCGATTCTGATTCTTCTCTTTTTATTTTCGCAAAATGGAAACAATACTCGTAACAACGCCCCTCCCTCGGTGCCTGTCAGGATACGACCGTGGTTGCACGAAGTATAAACATTTGGACATACCTTTGTTCTGTTACTTTGGGCCCGATTCTGTAAAAGCACTATTTAGTTTTAAGGCACTCTGGAAATTTCACGTAAACTTGGGCTCAGCCCTTGCCTGCACGATCTTGTACGTGCATTTGGTTTTGTGCGTAGGAAGGAAAACGGAGAGTCCGCGCTGTGTGCAGGTTTAAGCCTCCATCGCAGGCGGGGTCCCGGTTTTAAGGAAGGTTTTTGGGTTGTGGCCGGAGCCCCTTTGCCTAGGGGGCACGCTGGGGTGGGCGTGAGGAACAGAGGTCGTCCTTTCCCTAGGTGGGATCGAGAGAGCGCGTCCTGGAGGTGCCTAACTCCTTCGCAGCACCGAGGACCAGTGTGCCCCGGAGGCTGGGCGCGTGGCGCGGCTCCCTCCCCCCGCGGACGGGGTACCTTCTTAGCGTGCTCGTGCCAGCGAGGGTGTGCGGTCCCGAGTAGTCGAGCTCCGTCGGGGGGCTCAGTGGGCAGAAAGCAGCGAGCACGGGCGATCCAGAGCTAAGTGTGTTTTGCAGAAAAGTCGCATTCTGATGTCCCGCGAGCGTGGTCTCTCTCTGTGAGCTCTGGGCCCTCTCGGGGTCGAACCAGGGACAGTCCGGGCTGAGTCCTGCGCCCCAGCAGCCTGCCTTTCCGGCGAGGTGCGGCCCTCCGGGACCCTTGCGGATGCGTTGTTTGAAGCGGGAATTTCCTCCTTCCTGGGCCCGTTTCCCTGAGCGAAGGGCTGTGGGTGGTCCGGGGAGACGGGGGAGGGGGTAGGCGAAGCGCCCTGGGGTCCCGTGCGTGCACCCTAGCGCCCGGGCCATCACCCCACCAGGCCTGTTAACCAGGGGGCAACCGCCCTCCTCCAGGCTCACAGCTCGGGCTGTTTCTGCAACGTGCAACCCTCGGGTGGTAAACGATTTTTGTCCGTTTAATTTTTTTCTCCCTCCCTTCCCCGGTCCCTCTACCTGGCACTTACAAATACCCGAACCCGAACAAGGTGTTTAATCTTTCTGCACCCCAGTTCTGTCTTTTCTATACCTAGGATCTTATGCGGTGGCGGGCTCATTACGAGGACTGAGTGAGCTAAGTGTGCGCCAAGGGCCGAGACCCGCGAGCGGCAGGCGCGTGGGAAGCGCGCCCACGCGGAGTCCTAGGGGCGCGGACGCCCGCGGGCAGGCGCGCCCCCAGATCTTTCCCGCAGCGCCTGGAAACCCCGCACCTGTCCCGGCTGCAGCCGCACTCCTGCGCTTCTGCGGTAGCATTTGTGAACTACTAGACGTAAAGGAGGGAGAAATCGCGCAGAGGTCGGCTCGCACCCCGGGGCAGAAGGCCGAAGCAGGTGCGCCGCCGCCGGAGATCCTGGAAGCCGGCCGGGGCCAGGTGCTCCAGGAGGGAACCAGGGGCCTGCACCGGGCTCGGCTTGCCACCGCCGCCCCTTTCTGGACTCCAAGGAGGCGCCGATGTCCCCGGCGCCAGGGGTGCCCTGGCGCCCGTGGGCAGGCTCGATCCCCGGGTGGGACGGTGCAGCGGGAGGGCCGGGCCTGGAGACCACCTCGGAAGCCAGAGCTGGGGAGCAGAGACGGGGTTTGTTTCCGAGGTCTTCCCGGCGAAGACGGCACGGAAAACTCAGCCAGATCGGGCCGCCCGGGAGCACGGCTGCGGCGGCCTCCCTGCGGCGGCCGCGCCACGCGAGGCGCGAAACCTCAGGCCGTGCCGCCGGCCGGGACACCGCGCGGGGCCGACGGGAGGAGGTCCGGACGCGGCTGCTCCGGGGCGGGGAGGGGGCGCGAGAGCGGAAGTGACCTCTTGAACCTCATCAAATGCAAATACTATAAGGCTTTTTTTTTTTAAGGAAAGAAAAGCGGAAGGAAGGCCGACTCCACCTGAGGCTTGAATCGCCTTTTTAGAATTCCAGGCCCCTGGGGCTCGCAGACTTCTCTGCGGTAGACCGACTGTGCGTAAAGGACTTGGGATTTTCCCTCTGGAGGGCGAAGCTACCAGCTGGCTCTGTCCAATATGCATATTTTACATATATAAACACCTTTGCGGCTTGATAGCTATTTAAATAAATCATTCACATAAAGCTTACTTAAACCGATCAGTCATAAAATAGGTTTTTTTTCCAGGTCTTTTTTGATTATTGGCTTTTGCGCTTGAGTTTCATCTCCAGGCTGGAGCTGAAGGCTTTTGAAGTCTCACTTTGCTGGCTGCTCCTTTGGGATATCTAGCCGGGCTTTCTCTAGGAAGCGGGGCACGGGGTAGATCCGGGATTTTAGTTTCCTAATTGACGGACGAATGATGCATTTTTGGAAAATGCAAGCGTCCCTTTGGTCTGGCCGTTGTCGGTGCTCATCTGGTAGGCAAGTACCCCGGTGAAGCGATAGGGTGTAGCCATCCGAGTGGAAATCCCAGCTGTGACTAGGTCTTGGCTGTAAAGCCCAGGCTGTCTCCATAAAGCAGATGTTCACCTACTTACTCTTCAAGTCACTGGAGTTAAACATCTGTCAAGAACTGGCGAATCCGAGAGTTATTTCCCTATGTCATTTTCCAGCAAAAGTGAAAGGGAGGAAGCTCTGAAACAGTTTTCCCCCTGTGAAAAGAAATGGCAAAATTAATAGCTTAATCTCCAGGACCCATGTGGGGAATTCGCGTAGGCACAGAAGCTGGAGAAGGCAGGAGCTCCGCAGATCCTTCAGAGGATGGTGCTTCTCTGGGTAGAGATTGAGCGCTTTCGTAACTCTGCGCTGGCGGCAGAGAAGGAAGCCAGGCAGAGAGGTGAGGGGTGACATGGTCTGTGGAGAGGGAGTTTTCCATCTGGAAAACAGGTTTAAGTATCACCACCCCTGGAAGATGCTTTGCGTAAGTGGAAGAGTCCGTGCTGCCCAGAGGCTGAGGAGATCTGCCCTCCTGAGCTCAGCTAAAACAGAATTTAATAAACTTCTTTTGTGTAGTGGTTGCTACCTATGGGGAAACTTTTCTGCACTTGGGGGATTCTTAGGAATTGTCTGAGACCAACAAAACCATTCCATTTGCAAGTCGGTCACAGACACACAGCTGAGTTGTACAGGTGAAGGTGACAGATTTAATTTAAAAAAAGACGAACTGGAGAGTAGTAATTTTGTTTTATTTTTATCTTCAGACATCAGAAAGTTTACCTTCACAATAATGAGATAAGGATAAGAAATTTGGGGTGCCTTGACTTAATTCTACCGTGTTCCTGAACCCCATATACCTTGGAAATTATTTGAGGGCCAGCATTTGTTTAACGTTCAGACCCCAGTGTCTGTACAAAATCAAGACTGGAGTTGGCAGTGTGGGTAACGCCCTCTAAAAGAATTTCTATAACCTACATCGCTTGTACTTTTCTTCTAAGTTTTCTTTTAATTTTCTGATGTCAATGACACAACGCAGTTTCGTGTTATGCCTTGGGTTAGTAGTGGAATTTCCACTGGTGGGAGTAGAGGAAGTCATGTTTTTTGAATTAGGGAAGTTCACTCGCATCATGGACGATACCTTCAGGCTTGCATTCAATCACTTTTAAGCTAGTTAACATCATCTTTACTTATTACCACAAGACAATCATTAAACCTAGAACATTTAAATAATTCTAAAAGATTCTACATTTCACTTTCTTTTTATATGAGAATCTGACCAAAGTTTACTTGCGATTTACTTCGTCTTTTCCACAGAGCAAGAGCAACATGGCCAGTCTATTAAAATTCACATCAATCTTTTAAAGTGGGAAAGATGAGCATTGCTCCCACCCCCACTGGGACAATGGAATCATTAGAAGAATAAAAATAAATCCTGCATCAAAAGAACTTGACATTGTTATTAATAAGTGGGACTTTTGGAAGAAAACAACATGGTAGAAGATGGAATAAAAATATAAGTACCTTGATATACCTAGAGAATTTTCTAGATGTGTTAGTATCCATAGGGGCATGGCTCCTGGATGCCCCACAGTAAGCAGAATCCTTAGATTCTGAAGTCCCTTATGTAAAATGAGCATCGAAAAAAAAAGAATAAACAAATGAGACTATATGAAACTAAAAAACCTTTTGCACAACAAAGGAAATCATCAATAGAAGAAGGAAGCAACTTATAAAGTGGGAGAAAATATTTGCAACTTGTACATCTGCTCAGGAGTTAAGAATCAGAGTAGGCTAGAAATTGAAGCAACTCGGTAGTAAACAAATAAATAATTCTATTTAAAAAGTGGGGAAAGGACCTTAATCCCTAACATAAAAATTTCTCAAAAGAAAACATACAAATGGCCAAGAGGTATATTAAAAGGAAATGACTCAACCTCACTAACTATCTAGGAAATGAAAATCAAAACCAGATTGACATACTGCCTTCTTTCCGTCAGAAGACTGTCCTGAAAACTGTTGTCAGTGATTATTGGCAAAGATGTGGAGAAACTGGAACCCTTGCCTACCATTGGCAGAAATGTTAATATAGCCATCATAGGAAACAGTATAGAGGACTCTTGCAAGATTAGTAATAATGATATCATGTGACCCAGTAATCCTACTACTTGGTGTCTAGCCAAAGAAATCAGTATGTAGAAGACACATCCGCACTCCCATGTTCATTGTAACGTTGTTCACAGAAGCACGAGGTAGAGTCAACCAGAGTCCTCAAATGAATGAATAGGTTAAAAAAAGGAATTATGTTCATATCAGGCACATGTGTGTATGTATATTTATATATGTATACATATACTATGCAGCCATAGAAGAATGAAATGCTATTACTTGTGGTAATATAAATAGAACTGGAGGACACCATGTTGTGTGAAACAAGCCAGACCCAGAAAGACAAATAGCACAGAATCTCACTCACATGTGGAAAGTAATCAAGTAGTAAACTAATCACAGTAGTAAAAAATAAAACAGTGATTACCAGAAACTGGGAATAGGAAGGGAGAAACTGGGATGGTAATGCATTGGTCAGCAGGTACAAAGTTATAGTTACATAGGCAAAATGAGTTCTGGGGTTCATTGTTGGACGGTACCTAGTATAATGTGTATTTCAGAAAGGGAGAAGTTCTTGAGTGGTCAAAGAAATTATAAAAGGATGAAATAATGGATAAGCTAAACACCTTGATTTGATCATTGTGTAATGTATGCATGTATCAAAAATGTTACCTCTGTAAATTTGTATAATCATTATATGTGCAATATTTGCATACAATATATGCATATTCTCTTTTTTATTGAGACAGGCTCTTACTCTTCAGTACAGGCTAGCCCTGAACTCATTATTTCGCCCAACCTGCTCTCAAACTCATGGGAATCCTGCCTCAGCCTCTCAAGTGCTGTAGTTACAAGCATGTGCCACTATATTTGGCAAAGTTTCATGTAGTGTTGGGGAATAGAACCCAGGGCCTTGTGCATGCTAGGCAAATGCTTTAACCACTGAGCTGTGCTCCTCTCCTACGTATTTAAAATTATTTGTATATCACACATAATACTGAATACAATATAAATGCTGTATAAATAGTTCTTATAGTTGATTACTTGGGGAATAAGGACAGAATGTCTGCACACATTCAGTACAGATGCAGCCATTTATCCTGAATATTTTCTATCCAAGGTTGGATGGATCTGAGAATACAAAACCTGTAAATAAAGAGGGTTGACTGTACCTTTCTTTGGTTTGTCTGTCATTCCATATTTTAAGGAGAATTTTGATTCTCTTGCCCATGTCCTTCCGGTACACGCACCTGCTATGACACATGGGGTGCTCAAGTGACTTTTGGCTAACTTGACTACCATAGTGGCTGGTCAAGTGTAGGCACAGGATCGACATTTTTTACATAATCCTTATCTGGGTTTGTAAATAAAGATAATGAGAGAGAAACAGTATCTTTTTTTTTCTTGTGTTGTGAGCACCCAAGAGGCCTGCTTGAAACTCTCGGTGGTCATCTCAAGGCTTCTAAGGCTTCTATAGGGAAGTTCCTTATAACAAAGGAGAATGAAGCCAATTCAGAGAAGGAATAAGACTTAGAGGTGATGGGTAGACAGCGTTGTTGAGGCGGGGAGCTGCCTGGGCTTTAAGTTCTCATCAACCTGCTAGTTCTTTGTTCTACAAATAGGCTTCAGATGGCTACTCCAAACTGGGCACAGTTTTCCGTTCTGGAAAAAATTCTCGGAGGACAGCCAAGGTTCCCCCATTTCACAGCCTAAATTTGAAATACGAGAGGTGGATGTGACCATTGAAGAGATTATGCTAACTTGAGGGAATCAGGAACCACACCTGGATTAGAGTTTGGGAGCCACGCCTAGATTGGGAATTGAGAACCAGCTTGGATTAGAGTGTGAGTGACTTGTGGGCTGGCCAATGAGGGAAGAGCACCCACCCAGATGTGGG
The DNA here is from genome assembly GCA_004027205.1 of Ctenodactylus gundi. NCBI lineage: Eukaryota > Metazoa > Chordata > Mammalia > Rodentia > Ctenodactylidae > Ctenodactylus > Ctenodactylus gundi. Next base: position 381,622 of record PVKB01001277.1, on the reverse strand, counting down.
AGGGCCAACTGGAACACCAACAACATAAAAGGAAGAAAGCAGGAAGATTGTTATAACTTCTTCCCCTGGGAAAGCTCTCGCCCGAGCAATTGTCTTCTGACACTGACTTGCTATAGGCTGGAAATCTTTAGCACAGATTTGTTCCAGTCTCGACTTGCACCTGTCTTCCCGTTGCTGATCTTGAGTTGCCGATTTTCAGGCTCTGGTCTTCATCATTGTTCTTGAAACAACTGAGATCCGCAGCAGACTCTCACCTGCAGTCCTGACGGGAGACCTACTTCCCGGCTGAGCAGCCATCTTGGGCTATCTCTATCCTTGGATTTGTAAGCCTTCCTAATAGATCCTTTCTGTTATAAAATCTATAAATTCCACCTTTTGAAAGAACCCAAACTAATACAGTAGATAAACCACAAACAAATGTACAGAAAACTTTCACAGAGAGAAAAATGGTGTGAAGAAATGAGAAAACAAGTATGGTGACAAGGTGGTGTGGTTGAGTTGAACAGCTGAGAGGGTCACTGGGAGGTGATGCTGCTGCCTGAAACTTGATAGCTGAGGATCCAGCTACGGGAAGACCTGGCACAATGACCCAGCTGGCTCAGAGCATCTAATGAGTGACTGTGGCGTGTCTGGAGATACCGGGAGGACTGGGAGCCTGCACCATTTTTTTCCACCATAAATGATAGTTTTACAGAATAAGGGCAGTGTTAGTAAACAGTAATAATGTCTGACTTTTGGACTGTCCTTTTTTCTGCACATACTCACTCTTGAAATATCTGCCTTTTTTCCCCTGCCAAGCTGTTATAGCCATACTACATTGCCAACCTTTTTTTTTTAATACAGCCTCATAAGTTGCAATGCTTCCTATAGGCACTGATGATCCCCATTTTTCCCACAAGCCACTCCCATTTTAATGTCATGCATTTGCCAACAAGTTGATGTTTTACACTTCAATCGCAAGTCACATTATTCTTAAACTCTACAAGTGCTTGAAATGGGCCAAATAGTTGTTACGAGCTAGGCCAGGCTTGGAACTCAGAACATAGCAGGTTCAGAAGAGAACCATGAATCTGATGAAAGGGATAAAGGCTGGCACTTGTGGTGAGACACAAGTTTGAGGAATGTTAGGTTTTGAGAAAGTTCAATGTTAATAGTAGCCTTTCAATAGGTGAAGGATTCACTAGTCAGAATAAAAGTATTTGCTGAATTCTTAATTTATAGTGAAGAAGAATGCAAGAATGACCTAGGATGATTTAGGCTGCAAACAACAGAAATCCTTACCCAAGAAGACAGGAATGTAAACTATAACCCATGTAACAGGACATTTGGAAGGACAGGTCTGGAATGGGTTATATTAACAGCTCAATGACAACAGCAAGGACTCAAATTATTTGTTTTTCTGTTGTACTGCCTATAGAATCTACTTCTAGTTGTAAGATAGTGAGAATTATTGTTTGCCTATAGACAGATAAGATATATAAAAAGAAGTTTTCTCTAATAGTAGAATGAAAGCTCTCTTCTCTTTTTTTGGTGGGGGTGGAGTGGGAGGGTTGCAGTTTCTATCATGCTTCTCCTTGGGCAGCAGTAGTCTCCAATGGAAGGTCAACTATGCATGATCTTAGCCAGTCATTAGGCAAGGGTAGTAGAGTTGACTGGAGGCATTCATACCTAAAGGATAGACTGTGGGAAGATATACCAGTATGATGCATTTCTGGTAGACATAAGGAATGCTAACCTGGTAAGGATTCTTTTGAGTGTGGGAAATGAGCATAGAAGAAAGTGGACTCTGTTTCTTTAAGGCAGTAGGATTCTATTTGTTTCAAATTCTGTCTCTGATTCTGCTGAACATGGGGGCATGGTGCACTGAGGGCAAAAGAGAGTCTTCCATAACATTGCCATTAGATTTACTTGAGGTGCTGGCTAACACAGAGATTCAAGAGCCTTACTTCAGAGACAAAGATATCGTAGTTCAGGAGGAGAGGTAAGATACTCTGTTTTAAAATAGTATCTCATATGTGTCTGATGTTGCCTGTCAATAATTGAACCCTACTGAGAAATCAGTGGTAATGAGAACACACACACACACACACACGCACGCACGCACACACAATACATAAGAAACATCCAATTCTGGGCCACAAGAGAAGGCTCAATAAATTCCAAAGAATTAACTTCACATGAGCCATGCCTACTCACCACAATGCAATAAATTTAGACATTTGTAACAAGGTCATTGAAAAGGACAGCTTAAAAACTTGTTTAGGAACACCTGACCTTCCCTTCCCCTAAAAAAGCCCTTTTAAATAAATTGAGTTTATCATAAAGACAATTATGTAGTATTAAGAGCTAACAGTCCAGAAAACTCACATGTCAAAGGTCAGTTAAAGCATTACTTAAAGGGAAATTCATAGCTTTGAGTTGATCAGTGATCAGAAATGAAGAAAGATAGCTTCAATTCCAGGTGCTAGAAGAGGGGAAGTAGAGTAAATCAGAAGAAACAATGTATTAGTCTGAGTTTTTAGCTATTTTTTTGGGTAGTGCCAGGAATCGAATACAGAGCCTCCCATGTGCAAGGCAAGCACTCTGAGTTTTACTCCAAGCCTTGTGTTTTACTTTGAGGCAACAAAACCCTCACTGGCTAGCTTCTATAGAACTTGTACTGATTAAAGGACATGTAAAGAGATTCCAGTTTCTTCAGAGGACCAAAAAGTTCTTTTTGGAAGCTACAACATCAGGACCAACAGCCAATTCATCACGTAAGTGGAAAGACTTCCTCATATTTATTGCCACTCTCCATCACCATTGAAAGTGGTGATTCATGCCAGGGTCTCCTCAACTAACTAAAATACCTGAGATCACTCTGGCAAAAGAGAACATTCTACATGCCACGCACCATGCCGGGTTCTCATGTTGTTTTCTCTCAGGTAGCATTCTTACATGAGAGGTGTTGATGGGCAGAGTCTGGGTTGCACGTATTAACTCTAGAATAGGAGGCTTGGAAAGCGAGATTCTGGCTTCTACGCCACAGAAAAGAATTCCTTATGTGGGACGCGAAGGTGGGGTGGCAAGGAAATGCATGACAAGTGCCTTCTATGTTCAAGAAGAAAAAAAATAGTAAAATAATGGCAGAAATCAATGGAATGGATAACCGTATTCTGCAATATTAAAATGATAATTTATAGAGCCAACAGGTGTTTTTTTGAAAATAATGATGGAATAGAACCCCTGTGTTGAAATTCAGAGAAAAAAAATCATTTTATACACACATGCACACACAGAGACAAATCCACTGCCTAGTGCTGAGTACGTGTTGTGCCACTAAGATTCATTCCCAAACCCAGTAATTAATTAATTAATTTGAGGCACTGAGTCTGGAACTCAAGCCCTTCAAACTATGTTATATCCCAAGGCCCTCCCCCTTTCTTTTGGTTTTGATTTTAAAATATGGTCTCTTTAAGTCACTAAGTTGCCTAGTCTGGGCTCAAAATTGCAATCCTCTTGCCTCAGTCTCTCAGAGTGCTGGGATAACAGGCTTATTTACCAGAGAACCCAGCAGTAACTTACCATTTATAAACTCTTTATTATTCACTCGTAGAAATGTGCCTCTGATACCTGTACCCTCCTTCATCTCCATTTCCGGGTTGGCAGGATCTACCTTCCAACAGGACAGTGACCACAGAGGGCCAGTCAACAAATGACAAGCACACACTTTATGTCACTAGTATATAGTTGCGGATTCATGTTTTATATTTTTCAATACTTCGTGATAAGAAAGTTTCAAGAAACATCTTTGTGATGCTTTAGTTTCCCAGATGTGACATTGTTGTATCAAGAGAGATGAATAAGTTTAAAGCTTTTATTAAATTGCCAGATTACTTCCTTTGACAGTGAGAATAATTTTTGGCGTAATGAGCCATGATGACCAAGGACCTATTCCACTGCAATGTTTTAGCTTGATTATTTTATAACAAAATAGTACCTCATGTTTTTTTAAATTTGAATTTTCAAAAATGTTTGAGAGTAAGCAAAAGTGCCCTCATTAGCTAATCAAATACTTATAATCTTTTATAAAGTAAATACTGTAATTCTCACTATATAGACAAGAACTCTGAAGGTCAGGGAGATGGAAGAACCTTTTCTCAGCCCTTTGGTTATCAGGGATGTGTGATTCACACTCAGGCTTTTCTAAGTCCAAAGCCTTTGTTTGTAAAAACTGCTGTAGCTCATAGAAGATAGAAATATTTGACTGAGAATATAATTAAGATATCTGAAGATAAACAAAATCTTCCTAAAGAGTGTGGAAGGAAACCAAAACCTTTATAATTCTCTAGGAATACAACAATTCAAAACGTAGAATTTCAGAAACACCAGATACTGTTTTCCCTCTTCAAGACTTAGAGCAAATGTGAGACATGTAAGGATTTGAGAAGTCCCACAGCAAAGAAACTCTCAACAGTATCCTAGAAATGTAGTGTTCCTGAGGACATGCCTCGAACAGTGTTGCCCTACATTGTACCTTTTTTGTTTCTTACATTATTGCATTGGTTGGACTGTCTAGACAGCAAAATGATACTGGTGATAGTGATGTGTTATTGTCCCCTGATTTAATGAGAATATCCCTAGTATTCCATCATTAATATTGCATTGGACAGGAGTTTAAGATAGACTCAGGTATTATGTATTATCTTAAGTAAGAGTCCTTTCCTGTTGTTTGACTTTACCAACATGTTGAATATAAGTAAGTTGGTTTACCAAATAAAGAAGAAAATATTTGAACTTGGGTTGGAGATTGAACCTAGGGACTTACACATGCTCGGCAAGCACCGAACCGCAGAGCTACATCTCAAGACTGTACAATATTTTGTGATGAACGAGGGACATTTTCTAAGGTTCTTGCAGACATACTGCTTTTGCTGTGGGTGGGGGAAAGGCATAAACACTTCTTTCCAAGAAGGTGATACTTGGGTTTATGTATCACCTTTACCTTAGGCTGAAGGAGAGAAATGGCATCACCTTTGCTCATTGTGTATTCAGCAGATAGCCTGGGAGTGTCCACTGTGTGTGAGGCTTGTGTCTTTAACAGCTTGCAGCATATGGTGGTGCCTAGCATTGTTAGTCTAAGTCAAGCGTTAAAGTGCTGGCCTTGAGGTGGGACTGTTTGCATCTCCTCCGCTAAAAGGAAAGTGGTGATTTCTGTCTCTGATCACTTCCATTCTTCCCTTTATCTCTCCTTCTTCTCCTACTTCATCTTAGTCATGATTGACAAACACCCTTCCCTTAGAAATACACGCTGAGAGCCTTACAGCCTAACCCACCTCTGTCTCAGCAGTGGTATAAATATTCAAAACAGAACCAGGACAGGAGGATTATTATTACTGTGGACACAAGATTTTGGTTTTGGCTAGAGAAGTCCTCGGAGATGGGATCAGTGGTCCTTGGAAGGAACTGCCACATGAATGATTGCTTTTAGATTTTGGAAACCTTTTTCTTTTTTTTCCCCACTAACAATTTCCTTGTCTACAAGTTTATGAGGCAGTAAATAGCCCCTGTGTGCATAATGAATTCTGACATCACAGGTCTATGGCACTTAAAAACGGCAGGCCAGCCAGCGCTTGCTTTTAATAACAGTACACCCTGAGGCTGAGCACAGAGCCCATCCCTGCCCAAATGCTGTATTATAAACCTTATTAGAAAACCTTCCGCAGTCTTTGCCTGTCTTCAGTGAGGCAGCTTTTTCATGGTCCAAGTAATTTCCTCCCACCTCCTCTTCTCAAGGATTGTTAGCATGAGATGCAGTCAGCTTACAAAAAACCTGGTTTGTACATATGTCTTCAATTTTGGCTGTGGATGCACGGTGGTTTTAGGAGAAGCGATGTAGTCCTAATCCAAGAAGGAACCGGAGTAAGAGCTTTTCAGATCTCCTTGACAATGCCTGGTGACTTCTATCATCCCTCCTTGACATTTACTGGGAATCTATGAAGTTTTAAACCTTTATTATCATGTATTATTTATTTTGGTGGTGCTGAACCTGGAGTTTTGTGCATACTGGGAAAGCACTCTATCACTGAGCTACAATCCCCAGCTCTGGAAATTTTATTTAATGTGTAAAAAATATAAGTTGAAATGTAAACACAGGACGAAGGCTTGGAAAGTCATGATGAAGGATTCTAATCTAGTGTCTTTTTTTCTTGGTGAAGTTGAAAAGTTTGTTTCGAAGAGCTGGGAAAGGCAGAACCGGGAGGTACAGAGTGTACGCGGAGGATGTGCAAATCCTCGTGTTCTTGTTCAAGCCCAAGAAATGAAAGAAAGGAAGAAAGAAAAGAAAAGAAACAAGGATAGCAAACTTACAGCTTTCCTGAAAGTGGAAGAAGGTTTATTTTAGAATCAGTGGTAGAGAAGACCCAGGTGAAGTTCACTTATTAGGGTTTTCTACCTCTAACCATGACCCTTCTGTCCTGAGGGTCACTGGCACATGTCTGAAGACAGTAGAATGGTAGGTTGGAGTTTATGAAACTGTCTCACTGCTGTCTCTGCGCCGTTGACGAGCCATGTGGCTTAATATTTATAAATTAATAGAGATTAATGGAATCGTTTTATGGTTCTACTTCGCAGCACAGAGCATGCGTCTCAAAATATCAAACGCTTACAAGTCAACTGCTTAGAGCACAAACAGTGGTTTATTGTGGACCAAACATACATTCCTTTTTCTTCCCCTGTCCAACTTGATAGTCTGGGTTTTGTAATTCCAAGATTAGAGAATGGTCCTTCACGTTCCTTTTAAAATAGGAAATGGCTGCCTTAGGATCCATCCCTTAAGGAATGAACTCAGACAATATCTTTGTGAGGTGTGGATGTGTGGTAGGCCAGCTCGGGACTGAATTTCACCAGAAGTTGGAGAGGCAAGCAATAGGTACTTGAGCCCTAAAGTCGTCGCTGAGTGCCGGCCCCTGTGGGTGGGACTGTCTTCAGGTGGGCCCGAGCTGGGACAGGTGTTCCTCACTTGGAAGAGCTCAACACTTGGTGGAGTGAGGGAATGAGGGGATGATTAGGGCGTTACTGGAGTTGAGTCTCTGCCCCATCAGGGACAACCTGGAGGGACCGCTCCGTCTTGCGTTCTCGCCCACGGTCCCCCGTGACGCCACCAGCCACTGTTGGGCAGGTCTTCTCTTGCTTTCAATTCAATCTCTCTTTGGTTAAAAAAAAAAGAACTTCTTTAAAGCATTCTTGTGTTTCCCATTTTGTTTTGCGGTGAACACAATTTCTTTAAGATGGTTATTCTGACCTTCTTCAGTTTCTTTGCTACTTTGACGAAGGTTTACTAAATACCCTTTTGTCAATTATTCTTCAACAGAAAAGTAAAAACCAAATCAAACACCCCCCCCCACACACACACACACACATCAAAGTTTTTCTGCTTTTTTAAGTCTCCACGATTTGAATGTGAAAACAAGACTTTCAAGTCCTTCCTGCTTTTCATGGAAGTCTGATGAACGGTCATTTGGTCATTGCCCTCTTCATGGAGCCAAGAGAACATTCTAGGGCAATTCTACAATATATTAAATTCCTTTCCCTGTTGCTTAGACCACCGCTATTTGTTGCTGCACAAGAGCCATTTCTATCTTCTTAGAGAAGGTGTCTTAGCTTGGAAAGTCCCGCAGGTCCATGTAGCTACAGCACTGAGCAACCCTATGAAAGACGCTCCTCTGTATCTCTGAGATGAACTTTAATTTACTGCGCTTCTACTCACAAAAGACCTTCTGCTCCGTGTCGGCTTCGAAGGGCATGTCCTGCATCTTGGGACCTGTATGAACTCTCCTCCAGTGACTTACGTATCACAAGAAAGCTTTAACAAGGCTTCAAAACTAGAACAGTTCAGGATCTGGAATAGCTGAGAATTCATTAATGTAGTTCCTGAGGTGGAGGGTCTTTTTTTTCTTCTTCTTCTTTTACAAGTTTTTTTTCCCTTTTACTTTTATTTTTTTAAACCAAAATCCTTTTTCAAGTTTCATTGTTGCCGAATAGGTTATCTGTAGGTCAGTGGGTTCACAGGTTGTTTGGATTTCCTAAAATTGTGCTTTTCCCTAAATGTGGCGTGAGAGATTGTTTGTGGATTGCTGGATGAACTGAGGCCACGGAGACCAACACAATGTTGCTATTTCTGTTTCCCTCTGTTACCCCTGTTGAAGGCATTCCAGGCTCCCCAGTATTTAAGACTAAAACTAACAGAGACAAATCCTACACTTCTGAAGTTTCTGGCCGATTCTGGGAAGTTCAGGACTGATCACTCTCTCCCTTTTCCCTTCTTAAGAATTTTGCATGACCTTTAAGAGGCTGCCTACATTTTGCAATCCTTTTCCTTTTGATGAATAATTTTCCAGATCCACTATGCAGATGACTTTCAGTTTAGAGACTCAGACCGTATAATGCCAGATGCAAAGGCAGATGTTAGTTATGAGTTCATGGAATAGAAGATATAAATGTCCCAACTTCCCTGTATGACTTGGGAAGCATCCGTTTTTCTATTTAGAGAGACAGAAGAAAAAAATCTTTAACAATCCAGATTTGCTTAATTTCCTGCTTTAAACATTTGTGCTTTAATGGAGCTCATTTACATATAAAATTGAATCGCATGACAGCATATGTGGGGGACATCTTGACCAGTAGAGCGTTGTCTTTTAATCTACACAGGCGGTGCTTTGTCTAAGTGTGTGTTCGTGTGGAGATGTACTATTTATCAATAGGGAAAGATTTAGACTATGTCCAGAAAAGTTTAAAATAAACTTTTTAAGTTAGTGACATGGTGAGTTGGTCCTACACCTCATTCTAAAAACGATATTTTAGAAGTTTATTTAGTTCTGTTATCTTTAAAAATAAGAGAAGAGACATTGAGTAAGTTAAAAGAATTATTTTGAGTTATCACTCAGAAAATAACCTAGGGCTTGAGACTTGCATCATGTAATATGTCTTCTGGGTCTAATGGTTGTGTGTGTGTGTGTGGGGGGGGGTACTTTTATGGGATTAAATGATTATTTGTTACAGCTTTTGGAATTGAGTCACTTTAGAGTAGAATTTTAAAGTTTCACTATTTTTCTTCTTTGTGATGCTGATGGATCAACAGTGAGCATTTATAAAGCTCTCATACTGCCAAAAATACTTATTTGAGCTCTCAACGCTTGCCAAGAACCTTCGCTAAGTAGTAGTTCACACGGAAGAAATTCAAGGGTGCACAGGAAGATCACATAGTGTTATGGAACAAACCGTGTCCACCCAATTTGTGCATTCAGGTCCTAACCCCCAGTTCCCAGAATGAAGCTGAGCTTGGAGATAGGGCCTCATGAGAGGTAAGACCCGTCCTTTGCCATAGTCCACATCCAGTCTGACTGGCGCCTTTGTGAGAGGAGAGGATTAGGACTCAGACACGCAGAGGGACAGTCATGTGAGGGCGTGGAGAAGAACACACCTACAAGCCAGCGAGAGAGCTCTCACGAGAAATCAACCCCGCTGTCGTGTCATCTCGGGCTTCCAGCTTCCAGGGCTGTGAGAACACGGATGTCTGTTGTTTAACCTGTCTGCTTGGTTACCGCAGCCGGAGCTAACTAGCGCAGTAGGAAGCTCCCTAACTTAGCAGGAAAAAGGAAGCGTGCGGGAGGATACCGAGTCAAGTAGGAGCCCACAGTCATCCTGTTGTAGGGCCAGATATTTATTACTCAATTTTAAGAAGAGTGTGCCGAATAAATGCTTACGGTTGACAACCGTCCCAACAATAGATTGGACAGACAGGATGTTCTACTACTATGCCGGTTCTTCTTCTTAATTTATGTGCAAAGCTCTTAAAGTATAGAAATGATGCCACCTGCTGGACTGTGTCCCTCAGCTCCATTTTGAAGGTGAGCCTAGAGGTGGAACTTGATCCTGACTACGGAAAATCGTCCTCCAACGGAAAGGTCTCTCCTGAGCCACGCAGAAGGGCAGGTTTTGTGTTGTGAGCACTGTTCTTGCCCTCGCTTCTGCCTGGGACGAAGCTGGGTTTCTGCCCTACAGTCACATTTTTGTCCATGGTAAGTGGATAAATGTGGTTTGCATCACTCAGTGCCTTGGGAATGTCCTACGGGTTATTTCTGGAATGGGCAAAGTTCAGCACAGTCTGGAGCCAAAATGTCCCTATTATCGAGCCAATGTAGTTTAAATGTTTATGACCCATCTTCAGAATGGTGTGCACATGTGAGAGGCTGACAGTGCAGTTTGAACACGTCCCCGGCAACGCAGGCAAAGCCACGGAGGAGCGAGAATGACGTGTGGGATGTCCTCGGATGTCTTTTCTGTTTTGGAAAGCTGCAGCTGCCCGAGAAAGCCCAACAGTGCGTGGGTGTTTATGGGAGTTTTCTGTTCAAAGAGTCAAGCCTCCTAAGTTTTGGTTTTCTTTTTTTTCTTGTCCTGGGTGCCATCTTCAGGACCGATTCAATCTGGCATTCCTGAAGCTTACAAGGAAAAGTTTTTGTTTTGTTTTGTTTTTTTATAAAGTGGCTTGCAGATTCCTGGTGTCTCTGTTACTTTTGGGGAGTTTTTTAGGGTGCAAGCATTTTCATAATCACTGTGAAGCAGTGATCTCACTCCAGCACAGTGCAGTTTCCTGAAGCTTTGCAGCATGTGAAGATGCCCTACGGGAATGCATCTGGTATATTCCTAGGTTCTCTAGAATTTTCTAAGCCAGAAGGAATGTGATGTATATAGGCATGTTTTGTGAGATTCATTCAGTTTTTTCTCAGTATTTCCCCTTTGTTCTTTCTCTCTGTCTTACTTACACTTCTTACAATCTTCATGCATTTTCATTTTGAAGTCCCAACAACCTTCTTGCACCTATACAGAAATGCAACCAAATGTAAATATGCTTTTTTTGGATTGTTTCAATATTTTTTCACAAAAGCTTTTTTTAAAACATGATGATTTTATCTAAAACTCTTACTAATTGATATTTTAATCCAATGTAAAAGAAAAACATGACATTTTTGTCATATTGAAGAATAGATTTAAAAGGAGGAGGAGAAGCTTTGCTTTTCAATGTGCATGGAAAGACGAAATTTATGTACCAGAAGATTTTCTTACTCATGAAGAGAGAAGTTTATTCCAAAGAAGCTGAGTGAAATTGCAAAATAAACAGCGAAAATATGATGTTACTTCCTGATCTCCGTAGATTAAGTTTATCACATTGCTCTTAAGCAATAGGAAAAATCAAATTGAATCATTTATAGTGTTAGTTAAATCCTGACTTCATTTTTGGGTCAATAGTCCAGAGAGTTTAAAGAAAAATGAGGATTTTAGGCAAAACACCATCATTTTCTTTAAAACCCGAAATTGTTTGCTGTAGCTCTCAAGCTGGACGTGGAAAAGCCACGGAATCATATTGCAAATAAATTACCATGTCGCACGGGCTGCATAAGTATGTACAGCCTCTCGGAGAAGGAAGGCTGTCCTGGCTGTCTTCCTCGCTTCACTGCATGGGCGCTGGCCCACGGGTCTGCCAAATCGTGACCCGCCCCTTTCCAACAATGGAACACTCACCTGTTGAGCTAAGTCTGTAGCTATCATCTAAAGGCCAAGTTAGCTGTCTGCAAAGTTGAGCTTTTAAACAGAGCCTGAATTCATCGCTTTGCTTGTTTGCAGCTGGTATAAAATCAATGCCTCACCCAAGGAAGCGTTTTACACGGCAGAGCTGGGAAACAAACACTGCTGCTGCTGGAATGTGAAGCGTGATCAGAAACTACGGAGATGTATGCATTTGAAAAATTATTGAAGTAAAAATTCCTTATCATTAATTGTCCTCAGCATACTCCCTCAGTTTTGAACACAGCTATTCCATTGTTCTGACTACTTCCTGGAAGTCTTCTTTGTGAGTGTCTCTAGATGAATTGTCAAGGTGCCCAGATGTCCTGATGTGATTCAAACTGTTTACCTTCTAAAACTGTAAGCTAAAAAAATCTTTCCTCCCTAAATTGTGGATGTCAGGTATTGAGTCAATGTACGAAAAGTAACTAAGACACTGAGTGTGTGGGTAGGAGGTGGGACCTGTTAGGAGGCGGATCACTGGAGCTTCCGTAGAAGAGTTTATTCCTGCCGCTGGCTTCTCCCCCTTTCCTTCTCTACTTCCCGGCAGCCATTGGTTGAACAGCCCTTGTGCCTTGGAGTCAATAGTACAAATATGAGAACCCAGATATCTTCTCTTCCTCTTCTCCTTTTTTTCCCTTCAGCACTGGGGATCTGAACCAGCGTCCCACACGTGCTAGGAAAGTGCTCTACCACTGAGATACATCCGGGCAGTCCTCTACCAACTGGATAGTATGGAGAGTTGTAAAAAGATCTGTTAAAAGATCAAAGGGATTTGTAAAAATATAAAATTATGCTGCTTGTCTCACTCATTTTTTTTTAGAAAATAGAGCTTTTAAATATTTTATTTTTGCTAACATATAATGGGTTTGTTTTCTTCCCAAATAGATGAACAAATATGTATTTTTAAAACTCAGTTATATAGTAAAATGATAAGTATAAATCACCTCCATAAAAACTCTCTGAGATTCTCAATTTTTAAGTGTGCAAAGAGGTCTTGAGACATAAAAGTGTGAGAACGTGATACAATGGAATTTTGACTCAGCCAGGTCAATTCCAGTCCTGCTAATTTCACCAGATTGTTTTATTTTTGAGCAATTCCTGTTCTATGTAGTATCCAGCCTGTCAAATCAGCCCGAGTATCATTCTCGACGCCCACTAAGTTGTGGTCATGGTGGCAGATGATATAAAGTTGGAGGTCTGAACTCACATTTCCAAGCAGCAGAGCAGAGGGGAAGGGACCCCTGGATCGTAAGAGAGAGACTGCTGACCCCTTTGGAACTGAAGGGTTCGCTCACGTGGCTACAGACTCAGGCAAGCTGGCACGTTTGGTGGTGGGAAAAGGAGGATTTTCTTTTTTCTGTTGTGTTACGGTTAAAATCTAAAGTATCCCAGTGCAGGCTACAGAGTGAGCTCAGGACCAGCGTGGACTGCAAAATAAGACCTGTCTCAGAAACATCTAAAATGCCCCCAGAGTCTCACGCACTTGAAAGGTGATTGATGGTGGGGCACTGTGGTCGTCCTGTTCATCATCAGACCAAGGCACTAGTGAGTTGGTGTGCTGCTTTGAGGCGGCCCGGCTGGAGGGTCGCATCTCCGAGGCTCTGCCCAGAAGGATACATTCCTGTTCCCGCAGCTCCCTTCTCGCCATGCCCTCCGCCATTGCCTCCGCCATCGCTGGCTGATGATGCATGGTCTGAGAACTGGGAAGCTGTGAGCTAAAATAAACCTATCCTCCTTCCGTTGTGGGTGCCAGGCGTTTGTCCCAGTGATGACGGGAAGTCGCAAAGGCAAGTAGCTTCTGCTTCTAACAGTGAGAGGAGCCAGGAGGGGTATGGAGGCTGACGGAAAGAGAACGTAAGAGGTAGTAATGATTATTTTTATTATCTTTTGCTTTTTCAAATCATTCAAGCTGCACGATACTAATCTAAAAGGACATTGAAAGATACAGATGATTCCATAAACACCAGGGCAAGACATATAAAACTTTTCAGATAGATAGTGCGACTCCATCCGGTGGACACGGATCTCCCATGAATTCACAAAAAGACAATGCAATACAGGAAAACAGGTAGAAGATACAGCTTGGCAGTTCTTCATTGGAGAAATCTGGACTCTACATGCATAACAGAACGATGAGATGAAAGAAAGAAATGTAGTTCAAGTAATAATGGTATTTCCACCCATCATCTTGGCAAAAAATTGAGGTGAGTGAGACAGTAGGGCTCAGAAGAATGAAATCCGTGGGTATGTGAATTACACGACTTTTGGAAAGCCATGCGGCAATACCTAATATTAGGAGGGAAACTTCATTTGTCTTTGATATAGCGATCTCATATTTGAGAATCCGTCCTTGAGAAATATGTAACAATACATATGCAGACATGTTTGTTGAAGTGCTACATTTTTATTTCTATTGAGATATGCGTTCCATGAAATCCACCCATTGAAAGTGCAGATTTCAGTGAATTTTGTTATATTCGTGATAGAAGTTGTGAAAACTATCATCACAAATTTCAAAACATACACATCCTAACAACAATGACAACAGCAGCAGCAGCAGCAACCGTGTACACAGTCACTCCTCTAGGTGCTGAAAATCAGTGCTATACGTTCCGCCTTTAATGAACATTTTATATAAAGGAAATCATGCAATCTATGTGTTTTATGTCTATTGTCTTCAGTGAAATGGGCTTCATCTACACTGTAATTTGTGCCAGTGCTTCCTTCATTCTGAGTTATGGCCAAATAGAATTTAATTTTATGAGTTTATCACATTTTGATTACTTGTACATCAGTTGATTAAGTCTACTTTTGGCTCAAAAACCTGCTCAAGTACAAAATTTTGTGTGGACGTGTTTTCTGTTTTTTGGGGGGTGTACGTAGGAGTAGAATTGCTCAGTCACCTCACATGTCTGTGTTTGTTGTGGTGAGGAATTACGCAAACTTTTCCAGAGTGGCTCCACCATTTTCCTTTTCCACCAGCGAAATAGGAGGGTTTCAGATTCTCTACATTGTTGCCAACACTAGTGATGGTCTGTTTTTTAATTTTAGCCATTCTATTTTAGGTGAAGTGTGGTTTTGATTTGTGTTTCCATAATTAGTTTTTGTGTACTATTTTATATATTTAAAGATGAGTCTATCCAAATACTTTGCCCATTTAAAACATTGAGCTAATGGTTATTATCAAATATTAAGATACACACACACACACACACACACACACACACACACACAAATACCTTATCAGAAACATCATTTATGGAAGTGCCTCACATTCTATGAGTTGTCCTTTCACTTTCCTCACAGTGTGCTTCAAAATATAACTTTTTAAATTGAGACCAAGTTTTACTTATTTATTTTTGTTACTTGTTCTTTCAGAATTTTATATATAAAAGTGTTGCTTAATCAAAGTGATGAAGGATATATGTTTATAGTTTTTATATAACTTATTTAAAACCTTTATGAGAACTGCCTATTCATTTCAGTTGTCATTTTATTAATGGGGTCTTTGATTTTGAGAGGTCTAGTTTTCTTCCTTGTATATTCTGATTTTTAGCCTTCTGTCTGAGGTGTAGGTGATAACAAAATTTTTTTTTCCCATTCTGTTGGTTCTCTCTTCACTCTGAGGAAGAAGCTCAAAGGGCCAGCAAATACATGAAAAGATATTGAACATCCTTAGCCTTTAGAGAAATGAAAATCAAAATATCACTGAGATATCATGTTACTCCAGGGAGCATGATGTATGTCAAGAACTCTGCCAGTAACTGATGCTGGCAAGATTGAGGGAAAAAAGGAAAGCTTTTACATTGCTGATGGGGTCATCAATTGGTATGGCCACTAGGGAAAGCAGTATGGAGATTCCTCAAAAGGCCAAAAGTAAATATTCCATTTGATCCAGAAATACCTCTTCTCAGTATCATTCCAAAAGAGTTAAAAGCAACATATAACAGAGATACGTGTACATCCACGTTTATAGCAGCAGCACAACTAACAATAGCTGAATTGTGGTAGATGCTGAAATATCCATCAATGAACCAACAGATATAAAAATTGTGGTTACAATGGAGTAATATTTTCAGATAGATTTGAGGATTTTGTGGGTAAATTGACACAACTTGAGACCATTATGCTTAGTGAAGTGATTAAATAGTTAAAAACGGTTATTAGAAGGTTAAATGTAGCATGGCTGCTCTAATGTGAGAGACCCAAATACCGGCATTCTATGGAACCAGTTGGATTGATAGTGGGAGTTTGGAGGGAACGGGGAGGGTGTGAAAGGGCTGAGAATGGGCACGTGAATATTTTGTGCAAAATATATGTGCACATGAATATTTTGTGCAATATATATGTGCACAAAATATTCACATGCAATGTGACCACACACACATGTACACATGCATACACACATATATACATACACTAGTAAAAATGGAAAAAGAGCCCTTATGGTTTTTAATTCTTACATTTACGTATGTGATCAATATGGAGTTAATTTTCCTATACGGCATGTGGCCATTGAGAGATTATGTCAACTTGAGACAGTGAGAATCACAAATTCAGGCCTAGCCTGGGCAATTTATTTTGTTACATTACTGTCCAGTGTCCTTTCGTGTCATCCCAAGGAAACCTCCACTATTTGTTCTAGGGCAGATCAGATAGCATACATTTGCCTTAATTTCTCCTTGATTTCGGGGCTAGAGGAATGGCTCAGCAGTTAAAGCGCTTGACTAGCAAGTGCAACACCCTGGATTTGATCCCCCAGCACCACATAAATTGGGCAGAGTGGTGTGTGCCTGTAATCCCAGCGCTCAAGAGGCTGAGGCAAGAGGATTGCCTGAGGCCAAGGTTAGCTTGAGTTCCAAAGTGAGTACAGGAACAACCTGGGCTACAGAACATGTCTCCCAAATATTTTTTTTTATCCTTGATTTTTGCTTGATATAGAATACTGGGTCAACAATCTTTTCCATCCAACGTTCGGAATATGGTCCTGTTGCTTTATGGCCTATACGGTAGTAGAGAAATCAGATCTCAATTTTGGCAAGGAACTCACGCATGTGACAAGTGGCTTCTGTTGTTTTAAGATGCCCTTTTTAGTCTTTGACAATTCAATTATGGTGCTTTTCGGGGGGGATGTAGCTATTGGGGTTCATCGACTTCCTCAAATATCTTTCATCCAACTTGGGGCTGTTTTGTCGCTATTTGCTCAAAGACGCTTTGGTTGTCGTGTTGACGCCTCTCCGTTTTGTGTGTCGTTGTGATCGGTGGTGTTCTAGACCTCCTCGAGGCTCTGCCTAGCTTTTCCTGTATTCCTCATTCTGGATAAATTATCCGTCTTTCTTTCAGTGACCCGAATTTTCTCTTCCACCAGCACAAATCTGCCATTGAATCTCTCTAGTGAGTTTTTATTTGTTTTTGTAATCTTTTATTCCAGGATCACTATTTGGTGGTTTCCTCTAAAATAATATTTATCTCTTTATTGCTGTTCTATCTTTGGCGAGATGCCATTCGCATATTTTCTTTCATTTTTAAGATTGCCTTCAGTACTTTGGACATATTAAAATTTGCCGGCTTTGCAAGACTGAAGTCTGAGATTCCTCAGGCATGCTTTATTTTGAGGGCTCCCCCCCCCCCATTGTACCTAGGCAATACTTTTTTCTTTTTTATTTCTTTGCGTGTATTATCATTTTATTTTTAAAAACGGGATATTTGAAATGTTGCAATGCAAGTCAAATTCTGTTCCCCTCCTCATTTAAAATTTGTTTTCATCTGAATTTTTGGTGCCTTTTCAAGCCAATTCTATCAAGTCTCTCTCTTCCCCCCCCCC